>JAWPHD010019045.1:0-37303 GCA_037043455.1 Cyrtodaria siliqua
GTGGGCTAAAATTTGGACTGTTTATTCAGGAAGGATTATATGTTATGACAGTATGTCTGAAATCTCTTAAACTTGAATATTTACCGAGTACCAGCTAGGTCTCTAACTTTCTACAATCACATTTTTTAGCTTAATTTCAACATTTAACCTGCCGTAACTCGCATAATATAGGTTCAAATTTCATGTCAATGAGGTGACATACACAACATTCCTTCCAAATTAAAATGGCCGATTCACTTTTCTAATAGTTTAAGGCTAACAAGTCATAAAAATAGATTTACTTACCCTTTTGAAACTTGTTTTTTTTAACCAGGAACTGTACCTACGGCTGCCGAACTGTACCTACGGCTGCCGGTAATCGGTGGTGATTTTGCACTTTTTACTTAGACATATAGGGGGAAAAGAAAAACTCTTCTCCAAAACCACAAGGCATATAGAGTTCATATATTGCATGTTACGCCAACGTATGGCCAACAAAAAACTTCTCTGAAACTGCAGGAGTCAGAGGTTAAATAGTTTACATTTACCATCAGCTTATGATCGTCTACCAATGTTGTTCAAATGGTGACCCTGGGATCAAAGTTGGCCCCGCCCCATGGGTCGCATATTTTATATAGACTTATTTAGATTAAAAAATCGTATTCTCTGAAACAACCAGGTATATATCTCCAAAATAGTGCATGCAGCACACTACCAACCAAGTTTGTTCAAATGGTGACCCTGAGGTCAAATCTGGCCTCGCCACGGGGGTCTTAGTTTTACATAGAGTTATATGAGAGAAATTTCCAACATATTTACCCATGAAACTTCAAGAGCCAGAGGTTTAATATTTTTCATTTACCATAAGCTTATGGACCTCTACCAATTTCAAACCTGCATGAGTTCACATCTGACCCCACCCCAGCCTTGTGAACACACTGTTTTGCAGAAAAAAATGAAAAAAACTTCCCAGAAAGCACAAGGTTTATAGCTTTATAGTATATATTGCATGTAGCATAAGCTCTTGTCCTCCAACCCGCTAGTTCAAATCTGGCCCTCCCCGAGATTCACAGGTATACATACAAGTTACAAAAATGTGCAAAAAATACTAGGTGGGTGGGGGACAAAACTATCGATCGCGGAGACAGAACGTGTACGGCAGATTATGTAATTTTAAGATCATTTAATCCTTAACCCGCTAAGCACGACTATAATACTAGTAGCCTTTTGCGTCCATCAGGGTTTACAATGTCCGTCTGCTTATCAGTAATTTTCCCAAAACACCCCTCTGTCACATAAATGGAATGGTCTCAATTCAAAGAAAGGACAGTCCATTATATATATGTAGCGGGTTAATGGTTAATGTCCAATTAAGGATTTTGATAGGATAATCCATATAGACAGATTATTTCACACACAAAAATGACTCAAGACTTGTTATTTTAAAAATCTCCCGCCCCTTTCTCTCCCGCCCCTTCGCCCCTTATCTCCCACACACCACCACCTCATCTCCCGACCCCACCCTCTTGTCTCCCGTACCCCCATGTACCACCCCCTACACCCCTCGCCCCTAATATATACACTTACTGGAGATGAACAGACGGATACAACCAGCGTCAGCCCCGGGTTCCGTTCCCACCCCTGGGGAAATAGCCCCCGTGTCGCAACTTGGAAACCGTTGACATATCCATCCATACTGTATTACCGTATACACTTACTGGTCCTTACGGTGTACTGTTAGGGCCATGTTACCATCGCATCTTACCATCGACCATCGACCTAGGTGGTCGATGGTAAGATGCGATGGTAAGATGCGATGGTCGATGGTAAGATGCGATGGACCATCGACCATCGCATCTTACCATCACATCTTACCATCGTCTTATCTTACCATCGACCATCGCATCTTACCATCGACCTTTTTTTTTTGTACGGTAATCGTGAGATCTTGATCAGCATGAGAATTGATAAGTCGATGGTCGATGGTAAGATGCGATGGTCGATGGTAAGATGCGATGGTAAGATGCGATGGTCGATGGTAAGATACGATGGTCGACGGTCCATCGCATCTTACCATCGACCATCGCATCTTACCATCGCATCTTACCATCGACCATCGCATCTTACCATCTCATATTACCATCGACCATCGCATCTTACCATCGAGCATCGACCTAGGTAACATGGCCCTAACAGTACACCGTAGGTCCTGGGCATTTTAATGCGGGATCGGAAATTTGCGACGACAAACCATTGACTGCGTGATCTCATTCTGTTATGAAATTATAAGCTTTTTTGACACTGTTTTCATCTTTGCAAAGATTATCAGGTGCGCGATTGAAAGCCATTTTGGTAAAGCCATTTTGGTAAAGCCATTTTGGTCCTCTTTTTCAGAGCATGGAAGCTTTATTGTTCACTTCAGTTCCGGTGTCCGGTGGCATTCACCTCCCTCTCCGTCCTGGGTTTTGTTTTGATTTCGTGCATTTTGTTGCATTTCCCGGTCTGAGGGCTGGCGTGGCGCAGTCGGTAGCGCGGCGGATTTGTAACCGGAGGCCCGGGTTCAATCCTCCGTGGTGCCACTGAGTTTCGTCGGTGTGTTCTTGGGCAAGACACTTTCCCTTAGCCTCGTCCGTCGGATGGGTACGTAAACCGGGCGGTCCCGTGTATCGGTCTTTCCTCCGAGCACGTTAGAGAACCATAGGAATCTATTCGATAATAAGAGTAGGGCACGGTTCCCGGATTCCTATGTATCCTTCCCCTCTCTCTGGGGCGGCTCTAAATAACCTATACTGTGTTGATGAGCCGTTAAACAACATTCAATTCAATTCAGTTCATAAACTCTGCTGGCCTGTTGAAGTAGAGTAACGCGTTATATATGATTTTCGTTGTAGACTACTGAAGCGATTAAAATAAACGGGTGATTAGTTCAATGATTTTTCTGTTAATTTCCTTTTGATTAGTTCGACTGTTTTGAATTATAAAGCAGAGATGTTCATTTATAAATCAATTCATTTATTGTTCTATTCATTGCTGTAGGTCAATACTCTCCCTAGATATTGACGTCTTGGGCATGAGTTGTAACCTTTAACCAACCAGTGTCACGAACATTACAAGTTTATAAGAAACGTGACACTGCACAAATATAGCCACGAGCCTTTGAGACATGCCGCAGCTCCACATATCGATGGCCTTCTGCCTGATATTGCCAGAAAGGGCATTTTCGTATACAATCTACACTATGTATAACTCATTCATAGTTGTTTGATGTTACGTTCTCATTGACCGGCGAATCATTCATCGTGCCCTGTAAGCATAAGACGCCGTCGCCAAATGGTTTTAAATCCAGAAGACAAAGGAACCCTGAATCTCACTCAACGACAAATGCAACAAAGGTTAGCGTGGTCGAGAAAACAGTTAATGCTTGCAACCATTTTCTTCGTAAACCCTTCAAAAGCAGACTGATGGTGGAGTATGTATTGCAGTCAAAAAGTGCATTATCGCATTATTACACAGGAAGCACTGACTCTGAGAATAAATAGGTTAACATAAGTATTTCTGGTTGTAAGGCTCTGTTGATTGTGGCATATTACAAACCCAAGGAGCACGACAGTCTTTTCGAATTAATTTTTTTTGTCGAATTGGCTGCAAATACTAAAGCAACTATTTGGATTGGTGGCGATTTTAATATGCCGAAAATGAATTGGCCCGGTATGACTCCGGGAAAGATTGCAAATCCCTTTTATATTATAGAGATTATACTGATAATAATTTGACACAGGTAGTCCAAGACCCTACACGAGAAAATCATATTCTAGACATATTCCTCGCTAGTAAACCCACAGTAGTAAATAGTGCCAGTGTTATACCTGACATTAGTGACCACGACGCTGTCCTTATTGACATTAACACATCAGCTCGCATGAAACCACAAAAGCCACGTCAGATATCCCTGTTTAACAGAGCGGACTGGGATGATTTCAAAGCACACATGACTGGTTTCCATGAGCGGATGCTTGAATCTGGAATGTATGACCGTTGCTCTGTTGACCAATTATCGCAGTCTTTCCATGAAAACATGAACATGGCTACAAAGAAAATCATCCCAACTAAAACGACATCAACAAAAAACAAAAGTAGACCTGAAACGACTATACAATAAACGTGACAACGCTTACAAAAAAATACAAGAGAACAGGACATAGTAGCAACAAAAAAAGCGCTATCTTGATTTGAAACATCTCTGTCGTAAAAACACAAAAATAGCATATCAAAACTACTTCGAAGACAAATTAAATGTAAGCATTGACACAAAAACAGAACAAAAACACAGTAGAACAAAAAATAAGAAATTATATACACTTTTAAAACATTCAAAACAATACTCTACTGGAATAGAATTATTAAACAAGTGTAACAAATCATATCAAGAAGATTCAGACAAAGCTTTAGTCTTTACCTCGAAGTCCCCAGTGTCTCAAATCTTTCTGTGAGACGAAAATCCAAGATAGTACCGATGCAGTCGCGGAGGCCCAAACACACGACTAAAATGCCCGATACTGAGGTATCTAATGTTGGTGGAGCAGAAGCCCAGGCAACATACAGCCCAAACACCAAAATGTGCCATATTCAGGTATCCACTCTGAGAAAACTCCTCAACAACTTAAACCTGCATAAGACAGCTGGTCCGGATCAGATCAGACCTATCATTCTCAAAAACGTTGGCAAGGAAATCTCTCCTATATTGCAGGTTCTCTTTAATAAATCTCTCAGGAAATCTCTCCTTTATTGCAGATTCTCTTTAGTAAATCTCTCAGGACTGCCACTATTCCAGAATTATGGAAGATGGCGAATGTTGCTCCTGTCTTTAAGAATGGCCCCAAAACCGATCCTGCGCACTATTCTTGAGCAAATTGTCTCTTTCAGTATCACTAAACATTTCAATAATTCAAATATCTTATATGATCTCCAGCATGGTTTTAAGGGGAAACGATCCTACCAAACACAACTTCTTATGCTTGTTGATGACCTGTTAAAAGCATTTTATATTAAAATATGAAGAGTCGAATTTACCTCATTCTTTAAGACTTTGGTAAAGCTTCGACATGGTAAACCATGAACTGTTCCCCTATAAACTCAATTTCTATGGCATTAGAGGGAAAACTCTTTCGTGGGTCAAATGTTTCTTAGACAACAGATCTCAGTCAGTTGTAATACATGTACACGGCTCCCAGTCAGATCCTATTCGTGTTTCTTCCGGAGTCTCTCATGGCGCTATACTGGGACCCTTCTTATTCCTAATCTACATAAACGATCAACCTGAGCATGTCGCTTCCTCTAAAACGGCGTCTCCGTGGCCGAGTGGTTAACGACGTTGCGTTGTAAACCTTCTCACCTCTCACCACTGCGTGTTCGAATCCCACTGGCAGCTCGACTTGTAAGTGAGGAAGTGTCGATTCTTACGGATGAATGGCGATGTACAGTACTGGTTCTACCCAGGAAAGGTGGGTGGTCTGCCTCCACCACAAAAAGATCGACCGTCATATATAACCTTAATTACATGTGTTGGAAATGACGTAAAACACCATACATACAAAACTTCCTAAAAAGTCCGACTCTTTCTCACTCCAAGTATCTTCAACATGACCTAGAACAGCTGGAAAATTGGGAAACCAAATGGGACATGAAATTTAACCCTTCTAAATGTCAAGTAATCCACAATACTAAACGCAAACATGTAATAAATACCGTTACTTTCTTCATAATAAAGAATTAGAATCAGTCCCATCAGCCAAATATCTGGGATTTTAAATATCAAATGACCTATCCTGGAATAAACAGATCGATTCAATCACAATAAATGCAAACCAAACACTAGGCTTTCTCAGATGAAATATTAAAGTTCATTCAGAAAAACTCAAATCAACAGCATACAGACACTGTTAAAGCCCTAGTTTGAGTACTGCTCCCATATATGGTCCCCGTACACGGAATCAGGTATCAGTCAGTTAGAATCTGTTCAGAGACGGACTGCTCGTTGGGTAAAACGCGACTATAACTGCACCTCTAGTGTCACAGACAATGTTGATCGCATTACAATGGAGACGCATGGAGCGCCGCAACTGTCCGGCATAGTATCCAGTTCGATCATATGCTGTCTTCTTCAGATAATATAGTGTCTTCTTAATTACAATGTTATCATTTGTACTTGAAATGATATCATGTCAAATGGACGTACTATCTTGTTAGTTGATTATTATTTTGTGAAACAGCTAAGTCTATATATACTGTCTTGTCGAAGTACAGACACATTGACCTTCTCGCATTAACCAACGACTGGTCATGTTTTATAACATCACCAATCATCTTGTATCAATCCTTCCAGAAGACTATATTGTACTAAATACAAGACCCAGCCGATCACAACATCCAATGGCATACCATCAGATCCAGACTGCCACGGATTAAGTAGTACTATAAGTATTCCCTGTTTCCGCGGAATTCACTGCCCTCTAGCATAAGTGGCATTTTTATAAAGTAAAACAAAAAGATACGTATGAATTCAGGGCACAAACTAATAATAATGTAACCGGGTACTGGTAAATGGTGAATAATCGATTCCTAGCCGTATGTCCCCGATAGCTCAGTTGGTAGAGCGCTGGTACGGTAAACCAGAGACCCTGGGTTCGAGTCCCGGTTGAGGAACGTTTTCTTCACCACTTGTTATATTTGGGTATTCGTCCGGGATCCAGGACCGTGTCTGTTAGCATGACACAGTATGAAAATAGGTCTGACAGTCGGCCTGGAGTTAACTCCACCAGAAATTCAGGGACGAATTTCAATCTATTGGGTGTGTATGTAACCGGGTACATGTAAATGGTGACTAATCGATTCCTAGCCGTATGTCCTCGATAGCTCAGTTGGTAGAGCACTGGTACGGTAGAGCGCTGGTACGGTGACCCTGATCCCATCATGCGACTACTTAACCCCATCCACAGCTAGGACCAGATCAGCCCATTCAAAGAAGTACAGACAGTTTTCAACTTCTTCAGATGTCTACAAACACAGTTTCTTCCCCAGGACAGTGTACCTGAAAAGTACCCCCTGTGGAACTCTCTTCCAGCCACCGCTGCTGAACTCCCTCCTTGGTATCCTTCAAGAGTGAGAGCTATTCACTCTCTCCTACTAAGTCAGGGCCCATTCCAGTTGCTAAGTAGGCCATCGAGCTAGAGCCATGCCGGCGGGGAGATATGGGCCTTGGTAACGCCATTGAAGCCGAATTGGTTTAGTACTCGATGGGTGAAAAGCGATTGGGGACACTTTCTTCTTTCATTCTTTTTATTATGTATACCCCAACCCAAACCCAAACCGTATTTATCATTGAATTTATTATAAATTTGTTAAAGGGAGTACATCAGGATTTTTCTAGAAACATCTTAATTTACATAAATGTTCCAATTCATGATAAAACACTTATATCAGTCAAAATATGATGTTAGAACCATTTATACACCATATACACCATATAGCACCATATAGCTTTGACGGAATCTGACGTAAAATGCTGAAATTAACCCTGGTGCGTCACCTAGGATAGCACGTATTACTGTGCAGAGTGAGTTTCTTTGCAAATAAGGAATCGTTTTTAGGCTCATTCATTATGTTTAGGCCCTTTAGAATAGAAAATATAATTATTTGTCAATTTTAAGTCGGACCCCTAAACCACCATTAAAAGCCTGATGTAGCCTCTTTAAAGCCTCTATATTTCTTATTTATTTATTTATTTAATTTTACTTCTATGTATCATTCTACATACGCATGTATCCATGTATCTATCTATGATCTCTTTTATTTCACCTTCTTAGCATTACTAGTGAAGTCATTTCCGTTGAGTTATGGTCAAAGATGACAGTTCAACATACACATGTAGATGTAGATACCCTGGGTTCGAGTCCCGATTGAGGAACGATTTTTTCACCACCTGTTCTTACACACGGATATATCTTTGATCATCTTTAACCAGAGACCATAGACTTCTTAGATCTCTGATCGATACAACAGACACACAAACAAAAAAGACACACACACACACACACACACACACACACACACACACACACACACACACACACACAGACACAGACACACCAAAACATCATTGTAATGCTACCTGCCTCTGAAAATAAGTTATACTTGTTTCTACCAGACGCCCTTGGCAATCCAGGTTGGACGATCGTTAGGCGAAAAGGAACGCGTACGAATGTATAGAAGTTCCATGGAGTAACATCCCCTGACAAACGCGTCCCCCGCCATTTGCAATTTAGGAGGAAGGACACGGAACAATAATTCAGGGTAATTTATTCGTTTACGAATAGTTTTGCTTTTCATTGCATGCATATCATTGCTAAACAATTGCGAAAATACTTTTTGGTGGATTCATGTTGGTATTGCGTACCTAGACGGGAGAAAATAATCGTCAACTATCCAACTTGTAAAAATGAATAAAATTAGCTATACATTCGGACGTCTTGGGTTTCGGATGGTATTGTTCGTAATCAATGTTGCGTAAACATGGGTTTGTAAAGCTGCACTGGCTCACGATAATAAACGTCCTTTAAGCAGTTGATAAATCATCGTTGTTGTGATATTGGTTGAAACCATAATCTGTCAGAAAAATGGAAGAAATTTATAACAATTCTCAATGCTTTTCCATTAACAATCATTTAACACTGATCAGTATAAACAGTAGCATGAATCAATGATTTTTTATTTTTCGAGATAATATCACCAAATTCAGTACATAAATACATCCATTTATTACAATATTAGAACAGCTGAGTTTGTAAAATTTGGATTATAACTTTTTTTTTTAAGATTTTTTTTCTATGTGTATATTTTCAAACACAAATACTCACCTTTATTTCCTTGTCAAAATCTTGTCCAAGCATGAAAAAAGCAGTTTTTCAGTTAATAATGTTTATTAAATGAAGATCCTTTGTCATAGCAACATATTTATACAACATATACATATCTTGCACTTAAAATGACTTCATTTATTAGCTTTAGCACACATAGTTGTATACATATAAACCGGTAGTCATGTATTATAAACAAAATATCACTATCAGCAGGTATTTCGAATATTGCAACATATTCAAGAATCAAAGTTGTGTCAACAGGTTGTCAGTGTGTGACGACAGGTGTCTGCAATGTGGAAATTGATGAACCCAGTAACTTGAATGTTAACAACTTAACACTTAAGATCAGTACCATACAGTTGATACATCGGACAGTATATAATGCTTAAAAATAAATGATTCATCATCAGAATACTTCATATAACAGTGTTCGACACTAACGCTAGCCCGATAGCCCGGGGCTAGTAAAAGTGACCGTCGGGCTAGCATGTACGATCGTCTAGCTAGCCCGATTGGCTAGTAGATTATAGAACAAACACGTACCCAATTTGCGTTGGCATTATATAAATAAAATCTCAAGCACTGTTAATCATTAATGTTCAGCAGATTCTCGCTTAAAACTGCTGCTCTTTTAGTCTGCGTAAAACGACATTTGTTTTCTTTTTGCTTTCGTTTACCGCGTGATACCAGCCCGATACCGAATCACACAAACGCTTGTAACTACGCCTTATAAACTAGACAGCTTTTCTCAAGCGTTTTTATGACCACGATTTCAGCAGTTGTTTCCGCTTCCGTCGGAAAACGCCGCGAATTATGAACGTGCTATAAACGGTGCAAACATAGATCGATTTTTGGGGCTTTCTCCACCAGCTAAAAAACAAAAAACTCTATCATAATAATTTCTAATTTCTGTGTTTCTCATGTACATTGTTCAGAAATACTATAATAAATTAAAATAATAATCATCACAGTATGTTACTTTTCTTAAAAGAGGTGCAGACTGCCACGAGATCAGGTTATTGTGACGGAGGGTGCTGTCAGCGATGTCACAAATTTTGAATCTGATTTGTGTTGTTATTTTATAACCAACCCCGTCAAATCAATATACAATGAGGATTTGGTACCGTTGGTAGCAGGGCTAATAGAAATTAAGGGGGGCTAGTGAAATTTCAAACCAACTAGCCCCCGGGGCTAGTAGGTCCAAAAGGTTAGTGTCGAACACTGTATAAGGCATATGCAACAGAATATATACTCATTTACACTCACAGTTCAAACAATCAATCAAATTCAGTTAAAATACAGTTTGTTTGCAATCTAAACGGTGGGCGCCGCCATTTTTATATATATATTTTTTTACTTCCGGTTCAGACCCCCGTACAGTTAAGTCATCATAATTTTACAGAAAACGGGTACTTATCATCGCAAATTATGTCTGAATTTTTTAAATGTATATTAAACTTCGAAATGATATCAAACTTACTTGGGTACCTCTTCTCAAACAGAACAAAAAATAAAATTCAATTTTTATATGGCAGTTTTCTTCTACTTTCACACCTGTTTCTGCGTCAATCTGACGTGGTGCTCCGACATCTAGGGTCCGTGAATGCTGATTGGATGTCATTTTTAAATATCCAATCAAAATAATGGGAATAATAGCCGTAATGGGAAACCCCATTTTCGCGCATTTTTAGGAACAGGAAATCGACATGGCTATTTAAAGACGACATAGATTATGTCCCTTGTTGGTTCTCGCTATAAACAGTCATTCTTTGTCAAAACAGTTATAGATTGGAACTGCATACCAGGTAGTATTCATAACTTTCACATCTGGTCAACTTCCGGTAGGTCGAGATATTCAGTAGGTGAAAATAAAGGGGTTTACTCGGACTTTATCCTCAATCTCTATATGAAAAATGAAACTATTAGACCATTATTTAAATTAAATGTATCCATATTGGTGTTTAAAAATCAGACAACACCAAAAGAAAATACATTGATGTACACAAAAAACAATGCTTTTCATATAATTATCACTACAAACTAGTTTTATAAAGGGCTAAACTCAGTTGAGCACCAACGATAAACACCGAGTTTACTCCCTACCAGAATGTGGAGGTCTTTTATTTTATTGATCACTGATTGGTCAAATTATTTTGATGATGTTAGGCCAAATAAAATTATACCTGAGTTTACTGTAACCCGACCGACCCGCTGAAAACACCCCCGACTCCCTTTTTTTTTATTGAAAAATTTTTTTTTTGAAAAATTTGAAAAAAAAAAAAAACATTTTTTTTTCTTTTTTTTTTTAATAATTATGTTCAGGCTATCACGGCCGACTCATGTGTTCATTGTCCTGCTGTTGGAACTGACCCTCTTCCGGACTTGCGAAAAATAAATTAAACTGTTTTACCCCTTTGCAATAATTGCAAGTGATTGGGAAAAGAGCCAGTTGTTGCCATGCCTTTTGGGAAACAATAACACATACACAATTTCATATTGTTATCTATTGTAGTTTTTAAAATACCACATTTTCCCATTCATCAAAGCTCATCGCGACCTTAAATTAACTTCGCCAAAAAATAAAACAAAAAAATAAAATAAAATAAAATGCCTACCTACCTACCCAATTTTTTTCAGCAATGTTACAGTAAACACAGGTATAATTTTATTTGGCCTTATGCGAAATTTATGAATTATTCACGCGGAAATACAAGCTACTAACTAAGAAGTAACACATGCTCTCCCACAAAGTAAATACCAGTATTGGTCGTACAGATCAAGATACCAGGCTTCAGCTGAGGAGGCGAAAACTTCCGTTTACGGCAAGATCAAATAAACAAACACCGCCTATAATCAGTACCTACACAGAAACAACTAGATTGATCATTGATATTCCCCGAGTAAAAGACATGCTAATTACGTTCACAAACATTACACACTAAATATTATTGAATATTTATTAATTAAATGCAAGATTGTTTAACGGAATTCAATTGCCGTACAAAAAAAGAACTACCGCTTTGTGCGTTTGAACTCGCAGCCCAAACTGAAAGTACACTCGCGGGTAATAATAGTGAGCGCGCGATAGTCGACGTCGCTCCTGACTGAGCTAAGCGGGCTATACATATTTCGCAATATGTACTATGTAGAAAACCGAATGTGCTAACGGAAGTCACGTGATCAGCAGAAAAGGTAAATAATGTGGGTCCACATTACAGTTGCTGCCATGCGGATTACGACTAATCGCACTCACAGCGGACACACTGATTTTGTCCCCGCGATCCGCGGACAGCTCGCTCATCGCGGGGATAATACATTTTTTCCACCGCGACACAATCACCGCGATTCACCGTGATCTGTTTTGATTCGTACACCGCTTTACCCGGTGTGAAATCGCAGGCCATCGCCGCGATTTATCTTCAGTATCAATGTACAATTGTGCAGTCAATTAAATGCATTATTATTCAATAACTATTAAAACTCGAAGCAGAAGACAATTTTATTTTTGTTTTCGGAAAATTCAAATGCACGGATAATGTAAACTGGGTCACGATAGTTATATGGCTGTTCCTATTACCGACTTCGCGGTGACTGAACATAAAATTCAAATAGTAATTCTTATACTGGAAATTAGAATTATATTTTTAATTAATTATTATTTTAACATATTTTACTATTCTGCTGTTGGTTATTAATACATCGATGGGTTCTTTAGTCAGAAATAATCCGAAAAATTGTAAAGAATTCCGGGTCATAAACCCGTTATTAGTGCCGCCTTGTTAATAGGTACACACATCGCAAAGGATTGTGGGTAGCCAATTTATGTCCGGTGAAGAGAAATGCGACTTTTGGACAACAAAAACGAAAAACACACGTTATTAAAAGTTTGAAATACGTATTGCTTCCAAAATTGTTCATTGTATTTATCGTTTTTATTACATTTTTCATTGATCCCTGCTTTAATTTTCCCCCGCGAATCTATCACGGAGAATCGCGGTGATTTCTTTTTTTCGAGACTGGATTTTGCAATCACGGCGATTTTTACAGTCATTCCCAGCGATAGCGATATTTCAGGTGACAATCCGCGGTACGATCGCGGGGATTTGTGACTAAGATTGAAAAACGGCCGCGGGGATGCTGCGAAAAAGTCGTAATCCGCGTGGCAGCAACTGTATTTACAAATTTATAAAAAAATAATAATTTCAAATTCACGAATGTATTACTGCAGACTTCTTTGTGTCTATGCTCAAGTTTTCATGTATATATTTCACTGAATAAAAGTCAGTCAGTTATTTCGTTATGCTCAATATTATCTGCTTACTTTGGGACAGTGTCCCTTTAAATCATACCACCGAATAATAATTAGAGTTGCGTTTTCTTAAATGTTTCATAAGACGGACCTTTTGGTATTAAAAACAAATTAATGCATGAATTTGTTTTTGTAATTAACAATATTTCTACTGAATTTTCAGTGATATTTTCCACCAGGGAAAGTGCAGTGTCTTAGCAGAGCTCTAGATAAGGATTTTACTATTTTGGTTTTTTACTCTCCATTTTTAGCTTGACTGATCAAAGGTCAGCAGAGCTTATGCCGAAGGCTCAAAGGTGAGCTATTGGGATCACTCTTCGTCCGTCGTCGTCCGTCCGTCGTTAACTTTTGTTTCAAATAACTTCTCCTCAAAAACCGCTTGGCCAATTTTGACCAAACTTCACGAGGATGGTCCTTAGATGAATGCTTTTTAGATTTGTTAAAATTAGGTCAGCGCGACATCCAAGATGGCCGCCATTACCATATATGGTTGAAACATTA
Organism: Cyrtodaria siliqua; assembly: GCA_037043455.1. Lineage (NCBI taxonomy): Eukaryota > Metazoa > Mollusca > Bivalvia > Adapedonta > Hiatellidae > Cyrtodaria > Cyrtodaria siliqua. Next base: position 13,705 of record JAWPHD010019045.1, read on the forward strand.
AAAAATCTTCTCAAGAACCGCTGGACAGATTTCGACAATTTTTCTTTTAAAATGATCGCCAACGTCTAGACTATCAAATTTGTTCAAATGAAGTCCCCGGGGTAAAAAATGGCCATGCCCCGGGGGTCCAAAGTTTGTATATTGAGATTTTGCATGTTTTCCTTATAGACATATAGGAAAAAACTTTAAAAAATCTTCTTCTCTGAAACCACAAGGCACAGAGGTCTCATGTATTACATGTAGCATCAGCTTATGGTCCTCTACTAAGTTTTTTCAAATGGTGACCTTGGGTCAAATTTGTCCCCACCCCGGGGGTCACAGTTTTACATAGACTTATATAGGATTTTTTTTTTTAAATCTTCTTTTCGGAAACTGCAAGAGCCAGAGGTTTGATATTTTGCATTTACTATATGCTTATGGTCCTTTACCAAGTTTGTTCAAATGGTGACCCAGGGGTCACATTTGGCCCTGCCCCGGGGGTCACAGTTTTACATAGGCTTGTATAGTGAAAAACTGAAAAAAATCTTCTTCTCTTGAACCACATGGCACGGAGCTCTCATGTATTACATGTAGCATCAGCTTATGGTCCTCTATTTAGTTTGTTCAAATGGTGACCCTGGGGTCAAATTTGTCCCTGCCCCGGGAGCCACAGTTTTACATAGACTTGTATAGGATTTTTTTTTTAAAAAGCTTCTTCTCTGAAACTGCAAGAGCCAGAGGTTTGATATTTTGCATTTACTATAACCTTATGGTCCTTTACAATGTTTGTTCAAATGGTAACCCTGGGGTCACATTTGGCCTCGCCCCAAGGGTCACATGTTTTACATAGACATGTATAGGGAAAAACTTAAAAAATCTTCTTCTCTGAAACTGCAAGAGCCAGATGTTTAATATTTTGCATTTGTTATAAGCTTATGGTCCTCTACCAAGTTTGTTCAAATGGTGACCCAGGGGTCACATTTGGCCCCGCCCCGGGGGTCACAGTTTTACATAGGCTTGTATAGGGAAAAACTGAAAAAAATCTTCTTCTCTGGAACCACATGGCACTGAGCTCTCATGTATTACCAGTGCTCAAGAAATAGGATAGCCCGACGCCCGGGGCTCCTCGAAATCCATTCCGGGCCTGTCTCATTTTGCAGACGAGGAGCCCCTCTTGAACCACATGGCACGGAGCTCTCATGTATTACATGTAGCATCAGCTTATGGTCCTCTACTTAGATTGTTCAAATGGTGACCCTGGGGTCAAATTTGTCCCTGCCCCGGGGTCACAGTTTTACATAGATATGTATAGGGAAAAACTTAAAAAATCTTCTTCTCTGAAACTGCAAGAGCCAGAGGTTTAATATTTTGCTTTTGCTATAAGCTCATGGTCCTCTACCAATTTTGTTCAAATGGTGACCCAGGGATCACATTTGGCCCCGCCCCGGGTGTCACAGTTTTACATAGGCTTGTATAGGAAAAAACAATCTTCTCTGAAACTGCAAGAGCCAGAGGTTTAATATTTGCATTTACTATTAGATTATGGTCCTCTACCAAGTTTGTTCAAATGATGACCCAGGGGGAAAATTTGACCCCACTCCGTGGGTCACAGTTTTACATAGATTTATATAAGAAACACATTAAAATCTTCTTCTATGGAACTACAAGAGCCAAAGGTTTAATATTTTGCATTTACTATACTCTTATGGTCCTTTACCAAGTTTGTTCAAATGGTGACCCTGGGTTCACATTTGGCCCCGCCCCAGTGGTCATGTTTTACATAGACTTGTATAGGGAAAAACTTAAAAAATCTTCTTCTCTAAAACCACAAAGCACACAGCTCTCATATATTACATGTAGCCCTGGGGTCACATGTGGCTCTGCCCAAGGTGTTATTCTCTAGCACTTTCATTTTATATTTGATCTTTACCAGACTTTGTCAGTGTCTTAAACTGTCTATATCAATGTTGTTATACACAACAGAGCCCACATTTCTTGAACAACCTTAACCATACTTGCACAGATTGTATATGACCATAATTAAGACTTCGAAGAAGTTCGATAATGTGCCAGTACTCAGGTGATCGCTTTAGAGCCATCTTGGCCCTGGCCCTCTTTTATTGGTTCAAATTAACTCAGGTGAGCGATATAGGGCCATCATGGCCCTCTTGTTTATGGCGACTACTCCTCTGAAACTTCTTGACAGATTTTCATGAAACTTCACAGGAATGTTTCTCTTGATGTCTTGTTAATCCTAGCAAAAAATTCAGGTCGGTAGGAAATTCAAAATAACCGCCACTGCTAAAAATAGATTTTAAAAATGCGACTTTGTGGCAACTTCTTCTCAAAAACCGTACGTGAAACTGAATTTGAACCTTTACCAAAATGATTGGCACTACATCTTTCAGGCTGATCAGGGTTTACACTGTCTGGGTGCTAATTAGTCATTTGACCAAAACACCCCTTTGTACTATAAATGGACTGGTCCAAATTTAAAGAAAGGACATTCCATTAAACATCCATAGTGGGGTAAAGATTAGTATGTCAAACATGGCTGCCAGCAGCCATCTTTGTTTACATAAATGATGGGAGTGATATACTATAGGAAAGACTTGTGGTGACTGCTTCTCTGAAAGTGTTGGTCTTATTTCCATAAAACTTCACAGGTTCCCATGGCTGATCTGGCTATCAAAATCAATCAGTAGAGCTTCAAGGTCATTGACCTCTTGTTTTTGTCCCGCCTTTTGAAAAAATGCGAGACATAGGCACCGCTAATGTTTGCGGGCTCGACGGCATCAACATAGTGTATTATAACTTTTTTGTCCTTGGGAGTAGAATGTTTAAATTTCATATAAATAACCTCCTGAAAACTCAAAAGGGAAAAAACAACAACAAGAAACTGCTTGATTCCATTCTTATGAAAAATGCTTGATTCCTACTTTGTTGCACTTGGTGAGAAAAACTTGATTTAAATTACAAAACTAACAGTGAGAAAACGCATGATTCCATTTATATGACAGTGAAGGAACGTTTGATACCGGTTACATTGCACACAATTTTTTTTAAACTTTAATTAAGCTTTTTAAAGCACATATAAAAACATGCACATGCATCTACAAAAGCAGAATATTACTTGCCTTTTAATATTACACTTAACATTTTGTTACTCCATTTTGTAAGCAACCCATGACCATTTTCATGCAGCCAATAAGCGCAGTTTACAGTACAGATCTATTAAAATGAAGTGGGTGGGGCAGAAAAAAAGTTTTAAAAAAATGGAAAAAGCCTTATTTTTGATCAATTGTTTAATTTGACAAATGTGTTAAAATGCATAAAATATCTGCATGTGGAGACTAACCGTTACGAAGCGATGAACTCAGAATCAGCGTTTACTTCAACATCTTATACAAAATAGACAAAATAGACAAAAGCGGCTTGTTGACAAGCTTGCGGACAGATATCAGGGGTGTAAAATATCACTCGACCGCTCGCCATGGCGACCAGAACGAGTTAAAAATCCTAAATACTCGACTGATTGGTCGATCAGTTTTATTGTGGGCAAGAAAAAAAGATCGATATTTTCAGTTTCAAAACAAGCGCGTGTTGGTAACTAGGTTAACAGACTGTATTATCGTAATGATAACATCGAGTTTACTGAATACACTTCACGTAAACCAATCTGGCAGGTGCGCGTGAAATTTGGATTACTTGGATATTTATGTTTACGTCATATATGAGTCAGCGTGTGAAATATTTATGTCTACACCGTTGATTTTCCCGTAAAAATTTCAAAAAACAAGGCGACTCTTTCGACTCTCAACCATAACAAAGAGATATAAGTTCGCACTTTTGACAGTCAGAGCTCTAACCTTAAACAGTTACAAGTTTTATAACTGCTGGAAGTTATTAAAATGCCATATTATTATCTCCCTTTGGTTTAGAGTAGCAGATAAGTTTCCCTAATAACCATTTGTAACCTAAATCAGTTACCAAGATCATTTGCTAATAAATCGAAATAGTTGCCAAATGTGCAGTGTTTATTTATGTCTGAATACTTATTATTAAGGATAAATACATCTTCATCAAGATCCAATTAGCTGTTGTTCACTAAGTGTCATGTTTGTGCCTACAAAATGATTTTTAATGAATTTTGTAACAGTAGGTAACTTGAAGAGGCCTTGCACATTGGATTTTCATCGATGCTCATAGAATTTTATTGCATGGTTTTAAAGTTGAATAATACCCTACCTGGAGAAAATTATATAAATATAGGGAAAATTCCTGTACAGAAGATGGAATGCATCTAAACTGTTTAAGGTTAGAGCTGTGACTGTTTGAGGAAAAAAACATCGGGCGGCGATGAGACTCGTTCAGAACGCATGGTAGAAAAACGTAAGCGGCAATAAGCTGTATATGATAGAACAAAAATGCAAAGAGAGGTAAAAGGGAGATTTATCAAGTCTGCCGTATGCACCGTTGACAAAACGTTATACTTTTTAGCTCTACTGGCCATAAAAATATCCGAAATTATGTACCATCCGAAGTACTATGACACCGCAATTTTACGGCCCGAAAATTTCAAACATTTAATCGAAATACCATCAATTACGAACTTTTTTCATGCATTAATGTGTTTTGAATGCCAAAAATGGTCTTTCTTATCAAAGGGGAAAGAAAACACAACCCTAAAAGTAGGATAATATAGTTTTATGTCATTAATTGTCGATCTCAAAGTTGTGACAAATTGAAACTGCCGACACGAAGCCAGGCACAATATTCAAACTTCTTATTGTTTCAATGTTTTAATTACTTTATTGCAAGTGTTTTCACAGTTCACAATACACATGGTAGTTTGCTACCTATCGGGATCATGATGGGATAGCTATTAATGCAGATGAAAGTAGCGACTATGTTCATAATAGTGCGTGCACAAATTAATTTCATCTCTTCGTAGTTTGTGTACACAAAAACAAACAGGAAACTGTACCTACTGGTGGATGCGTAACGGATTGTCTGATTGGTCATTGCCCGAAAGATAACAAATAACGGCATATCTGATTGACTATTCGGTCCATTAATCACATGATGTTTGCGTGTATCAACAATGCCGATTATCCGACAACGAAGTGCCAATTAAGGGAATTAACAACTTTTACAAGCGATAATTGATAAGTGCGTGGCGACATCACAGGGGGCGAGAACGGATTATGTAATGTTTATTGCGGTCATTTATTACTTGGGGTGTCAAACAGACCATTATACGAACAATTTATAAAAAAAAAAAAATATTAAAATAAAATAATCGCCATTTCTTGTCGACATTTCTTTAAAATAATCGACAGTATTATAAAATAATCACAAATGGCGACCATGGCGTATAATAGCGTGAGCAGTGTGGATGATCCTTAGATGAATGCTTTTTAGATTTGTTAAAATTAGGTCAGCGCTACATCCAAGTTGGCTGCCATTACCATATATGGTCGAAACCTTAAAAAATCTTCTTCTCCAGAACTGCTGGACAGATTTCAACAGTTCTTCTTTTAAAATGATCGCCAACGCCTAGACTATCAAGTTTGTTCAAATAAAGTCCCCGGGGTCAAAAATGGCCGTGCCCCGGGGGTCCAAAGTTTGTATATTGAGGTTTTGCATGTTTTTCATATAGACATATAGGAAAAAACTTAAAAAAATCTTCTTCTCTGAAACCACAAGGCACAGAGCTCTCATGTATTACAGGTAGCATCAGCTTATGGTCCTCTACTAAGTTTGTTCAAATGGTGACCCTGGGGTCAAATTTGTCCCCGCCCCGGGGGTCACAGTTTTACATAGATTTATATAGGATTTATTTTTTAAAAATCTTCTTCTCGGAAACTACAACAGCCAGAGGTTTGATATTTTGCATTTACTATAAGCTTATGGTCCTTTACCAAGTTTGTTCAAATGGTGACTCTCGGGTCACATTTGGTCACATTTGGCCCCGCCCCAAGGGTCACATGTTTTACATAATGTATAGGGAAAAACCTAAAAATTTTCTTCTCTGAAACTGCAAGAGCCAGAGGTTTAATATTTTGCATTTGTTATAAGCTTGTAGTCCTCTACCAAGTTTGTTCAAATGATGACCCAGGGGTCACATTTGGCCCCATTCCGGGGGTCACAGTTTTACATAGGCTTGTATAGGGAAAAACTGAAAAAAATCTTCTTCTCTGGAACCACATGGCACAGAGCTCATGTTTTACATGTAGCAGCAGCTTATGGTCCTCTACTAAGTTTGTTCAAATGGTGACCCTGGGGTCAAATTTGTCCCCGCCCTGAGGGCCACAGTTTTACATAGACTTATATAGGATTTTTTTTTTAAAAAATCTTCTTCTCGGAAACTTCAAGAGCCAGAGGTTTAATATTTTGCATTTGCTATAAGCTTATGGTCCTTCACCAAGTTTGTTCAAATTGTGACCCTCGGGTCACATTTGACCCCGCCCAAAGGGTCACATGTTTTACATAAATGCTTGTATAGGGAAAAACTGAAAAAAATCTTCTTCTCTGGAACTGCAAGAGCCAGAAGTTTAATATTTTGCATTTGCTATAAGCTTATGGTCCTTTACCAAGTTTGTTCAAATTGTGACCCTCTGGTCACATTTGACCCCGCCCCAAGGGTCACATGTTTTACATAGACATGTATAGGGGAAAATTTAAAAAATCTTCTTCTCTGAAACTGCAAGAGCCAGAGGTTTAATATTTTGCATTTGCTATAAGCTTATGATCCTTTACCAAGTTTGTTCATATTGTGACCCTCGGGTCACATTTGACCCCGCCCCAAGGGTCACATGTTTTATATAGAAATGTATAGGGAAAAATTTAAAAAATCCTCTTCTCTGAAACTGCAAGAGCCAGAGGTTTAATATTTTGCATTTGCCCCACAACATGGTGACCTATTGGTCACTGGGGGTCAGTTTTACTTAGGCTTGTATAGGCAAAACCTTTTTTTTAAATTTATTTTTATTTTTTAATTCGATTTTTTTTTTTTTTTTTCAATTTCATTTTTTTTTTATTTTATTTTATTCATTTTCAATTGTTTCAAAATTTTTTTTTTTTTAATTTCTTTCTTTTTTATAATTTTTTTTTAATTTTTTTTTTTTTTATTGCTTTGAATTTTTAAAAAAAAAATCATTATCTTTTTTATTACTTGACACTTTAACATTTCTTGTCGGCGCTACTCATCCTAAATGCCTTGTTGAATTTCGACGAAACTTGGCAGGAAGCATCGGTAAGATGTCTAGTTGTGCATATCACGCTTTTGTTCCAGTTCGCTGATTTTTGACGGAGTTATGGCCCTTTGACATTTTTATTTTAAATTTCTTGTCGGCGCTACTTCTCTTAAACGGCTTGTTGGATTTCTACGAAAGTTGGCAGGAAGTCTCAGTATGATGTCTAGTTGTGCAAAGCGCGGTATATCAATGAAATCTTGGACAATTTCGAAAACCAGCTAGATCATGTTAGTAATAACAGAGTTATGTCCCTTGATTTGTTGAAAAATGCTATATTGTATTTTCCTTTGTTAAATCTATAGGAGAAGAGAGCTATATCTGTCTAAATCTATAAGAGCTGTTTTAGCAAGTAGAGCGTCCACATGCCCTCTTGGGCCTCTTGTTCATTCCTTTAATAGTAAAACATAGGTGCTACTTAGTAGAATGTTAAAAAATACAGGAAATAAACTATTCAATAATTCAACTCTGCAAAACTTACAAATTTTGAATCATAAAACCATGCAGTCTTTTATATGGACCACTAATAAAAACATAATTCAATTTAAAAAAGATAATTTAATTAATAAAATGGTTTTATACAGTTAGTCTACAAGTCAACTAAAGTATACACTTGTTCTGTAAACTGTTAACTGAAATATAGTGTAAAAAGTAGTAAACAATACTTATAGTCTATATATACAGTGCTCAAAGAAAATTATTTTAAGAGACAGGCCCAGGGCTTGTTGCTTCTGAAAATGGACAGGCCCCGATTTGAAATGGACAGGCCCTGATTTGAAATGGACAGGCCCTGATTTTAATGGAAATTAAGGTCCAATATTTATTTCTTATTGGAAATGTGTCTTTATTCACTTTTATAGCACACGTTAATTGTGTTACGTATGTATTAATCAAGCTCAGAACCTCCTCTGACTATATTTTTCTTTTTGCTACCACTTTATGCTCCCTGGTCAGCGGACTTATTTACCATTTCGTTTAAAATATGTAAGAATAGAATATTACATAGTAATTTATAACCAATGCAAAGGAGAGTACTAGCACTTTTGCCAACGATAATAATCAGAGCCGACTTGGTGAAACTGGAGCTAAATTTGGAGCCAAATTTTTAATCGGGTTTTATGAGACTATCAGAGCCTCCTCTGGCTATATTTTTTCCTTTTTGTCACCACTTTCTCCAAGTAAAGAATTAGGAGCCTAGACTAGAATTCATTTCAAAGTAGGATTCCAGGAACTCCTTACACCTTAAATAATGAATAGAAATATACTTTATATCTGTATTTATACATATACAGTCTATATATTTTTCTTTCCACCAACATGTATTTGTAAACGACAGTTTTTCTTATTTGATTATGTAAAAAAAAAAAAAAAAAAAAAAAAAAAAAAAACGAAATTATGTACCATCCGAACTACTATGACACCGCACTTTTACGGCCCGAACATTTCACAAACATTCAATCGAAATACCATCAATAACGTGTTTTTTTCATGCATTAGTGTGTTTTTAATGACAAAAACGGTATTTCTTATCACAAAGGAAAGAAAACACAACCCTAATAGCAGAATAATGAGTTTTATGTCAACAACTGTCGACCTCAAAGTTGTGACAAACTGCCGACACGAAGCCAGGCAAAATATTCAAACTTCTTATTGTTTCAATGTGTGTATAACACATTTTAATTACTTTATTGCAAGTGTTTTCACAGTTCACAATACACATGGGAGTATTTTGTCTTGAGGAACTTGAGCTTGAGATCCAGTAAAACTGATTTTTTGGGGATATATTTTTATTTTATTTTTTTTTTTAAGACAGGCCCGACGGGCTCCTCGTCTGCAAAATGAGACAGGCCCAGAATGGATTTCGAGGAGCCCCGGGCGTCGGGCTATCCTATTTCTTGAGCACTGATATATTAACACTTTTTATATATAAAATCCTTTAATATTATGAAAAAGTATAAGGTCAACATAAAAGTTGGTAATGTCGAGTGACTTTTTTCAACTGTTAGACCTACAGGTCAAGGAGCCCTTGAAAATATTGTACACCCCTGGATATAGATTGTCACTTTCTGCTACAAAAAGTGGACACAAAGCCCTCAGAAATGAGTGAACATTACTAGATATACCTTTAAAGGCATTTGCTGTAGTTTCCCATGCGCAGTTTTTTTGGGCAACTTCTCTTCTAAAACTATTGGATGGATTTTCCTACAAATTTACAGGAATATTGCTTTTGATGTCTAGCTGTAATCTTTGTCTTTTTTTAATTTTTTTAAAAAAAATTTTTTAATTTTTTTTTTTTTATTGTGTTTATTTAAATGAAGTCCTATTATTAGATACATAAAATAGGAAAAATATAGCATTTTGTAAAAATTCCAACAAAATTTAAAAAATTAAGCATAATGGTACGGTTCCAAAAACCAATATTAAGTCTCAATATGCATGGTGACCTATAAATTTAATTGAATATATTGTCTAAATATATGTTCAAATAAGTGCCTAGGAAGTTTGAACAAATTCTGTTATTAGGAACATAACAAAAAAGGAAAATATACCATTTCTATATAATTTCATACAAAACTTGGCCTTTTAGCATAGGGGTAGGGTTTCAAATTCTTTTTGTAAACAAGCATGGGGACCTATCATTTTTATTGCACATTTTGTTTTTGTATATGTTAAACTATGTGTTTAGAAAGTTTAAAAAAATTCTATTATTGGGAACATACGGAAAAAAAGAAGAAGAGGAAATTGTATCATTATGGGCTAATTTGTGCATAAATTGTGGTAATGGTCTCAACAGATTTTGTAAAAAAATATAGGTTTTACATAAAGATGAGTTTTAAATGTTAATGTAATTAAATGTTCTTTACTTTAATACAATTTTAGCAGAATTATGACCAATGAATAAATGATTAGACTTCAAAAATGTCTTATTTAACTATTTCATGGACTTGTTCAACTTTTTGGACAGATTGACATGACGGTGGCATTACAAATTATTTTTTAAAATGTTAACAGTAATGGTGGCCTACCATTATTTTTGCCTTTTCTGTCTATATATATAACAGACTTACTGTACAAAAAGTTTAAAGAAAATCTGTTATGCAGAAAAAACTATAGAAAATGTCTTTAAAGATGCTCTACCTATATCTTTTTGTCCACCAATTGATATAAACTTTACTTAATTGTAAAGAGGACTATGAAAAAGGTAAACGGCAATAATTTCACCCCATGTAATATGCGTTTTGCTGGGGAAAAACAGGATAGAAAAGATCAGATTTTTGAAATTGTATTCGTAATTGTTTTAGACAAGCCGATTACGGAGATTTTCCGATCTTATTCGTTTACAATCGGAACTGCCTCGTCGGATTGGCGACGAGTTCCGATCGCTTCGTTTACTATCGGAACTGCCCCGTGTAGTTTATTTTTCGTTCAACTGAATGGCATTGCGCATGTCCGATAAAATCGTAAAAACTCGTAGTTCTCCGGCAGGAATAAACGGCTGGGCAGCATTTTATTCAAGATATTGTTTTGATTATAATTAATAATTTACAGAACTGGAATACGAACGTTGTTGCTTCTTAGAATACTCATAAATAGCTTTACATACATATTCATAACGTTCACATCCGGTCAACTTCCGGTAGGTTGAGATATTCAGTAGGTGAAAATAAAGGGTTTACTCGGACTTTATCCTCAATCTCTATATGAAAAATGAAAATATTAGATCATGATTTAAATTACATGTATCCATATTGGTGTTTTAAAATCCGACAACACCAAAAGCAGATACATAGATGTACATAAAAAAGAAAGCGTTTAATATAATTATCACTACAAACTAGTTTTATAAAGGGCTAAAGTCAGTTGAGCACCAACGATAAACACCGAGTTTACCCCCTACCAGAATGTGGAGGTCTTTTATTTTATTGATCACTGATTGGTCAAATTATTTTGATGATGTCATGTGAAAGTTATGAATAAATGCAGTAATATTGAGTATTTAATATTTTACATTAAAAATCGCGTAGATATAGGTAGTGCCTCTTTAAGTGTGCCAAACATGTGCATTATAGGCCAATTGTCAATTGTGTATATCAGGTGTCAAGAATGGCTAATTTTGTGTTCACAACCCTTAAAAAAATAATTAATGTACATTAACTATTTTGCATTATAAAGCTGTAAAAATTGTACAAATCATTAAAACAGTTATAAGAAATGTCAAATTACACCATAATTCAAACTTTCATATCATTGTATTAGAAAAAGAGTATTTTACCCTATGCAAAATCTAGCTTTAGGTCAGATTACACCAATTCATTTTCCATAGACATACATTATAAATAGCTCTAAGCTCTGTACTGAGTTCCCTGATATATAAGAAGCTATATTTTTGCTTACATGTTTTGAAAGACTATCTTAATGTTATCAAAAAAACGTACACAAACCATACGTTGAGTATGTTTTGAAAAAGCTGTTTGGATCAGATGGTGCTGACCCACCTACTTGCATGTAACAAATTTGAGGAAAATGTAAAATGTACTTCTTTTTTTTTATTATGCAACAAATTATGAATACATTGCACAAATCAGATGGTGCTGACCCACCTACTTGCATGTAAAAAAATGAGGAAAATGTACTTCTTTTTTTTTATTATGCAACAAATACTCTTCAAAGTTGAATTTTAAATTTTTTAGTAGGATTTTTGGTTTGTTTACCTTGTCAACCAATCAAAAAAGATTCTGTGTAATAGCTCCGAATTTTTCCCTGCCAGATGATAGGTTGGTAATTGATGTAATTTGATATTTAAAAAACCAGTTTGTAGCGACTTGGAAACTATAAGCGATATTAATATGGAACTTTTTCTAAAATGATCAACATGACATGATGTTGGTCCTTGTCGAAAATCATTTTGAATCAACGTTGAATATGGCTGCATCTTTGTTTACATGGAGTTATATAGTAAAAACTTGTAGCTGCTACTCCTCTGAAACTACTTTGCGGATTTTCATGAAACTTCATGATATACCTTTATCAGTATTTATTAACATTCACACTAGCGTTCGTTTAGTGCAGTGTGGCGGCTGTAAAAAGTCTCCCATGCTACAAATCAGTAGTGTTATTTTTACTGGTCCTTTGGGACCAACAAGTCCAATATAGGTAGCTTTGAAGTAGAAAACCGCTTAGGTCGGTGCTAGGGGGCGTGAGAGGCGTTGCTTCTTTCATTACTTCTCATTAACAGACTTAATAAAACCGAGTCTGCTGCTTTATTCTCTTAATTGTGTTTGTTGCTCCCAACGGATCACCTTTATCCGTATTTATTCACAGGAATGTCGCTCTTGATATCTAGTTGATCCTAGCAAAAATTCAGGTCGGCCGGAATTCAAGATGGTCGCCACGGCTAAAAACAGACTTTAAAAACACAATTTTGTGGCGACTACCTCTCAAAAACCATAAGTGATACTAATTTGGAACCTTTACCAAAATGACTGGCACGTAGTTGACATGTAGTTGGTCCTAACCAAAATTCATTTTGATTCGATGCCATTGGCCATTTGTGTTTACAAAGAGTTATATAGGAAAAACTTGTGGCGACTACTCCTCTGAAAGACTTTCATGAAACTTTACATGAATCTTGCTGTGGATGTCTAGTAAATCTAGCAAAAATGAGGTCGGCCGGAAAAACAAGATGGCCACCACAGCTAAAAATAGATTTATAAAAATACAAGTTTGTGGCGACTATTTTTCCAAAAACATAAGTGGTATTGATTTGGAACCTTACTAAAATGGCTGGCATGACAATTAGTTGGTCCTAAACAAAATTCATTTCGAATCGATGTCAAACATCTTTGTTTAAAAACTTCATGTACATGTATTTTCATGAAACTAGTTAGTCTTAAGTAAAAACCAGGTCGGCCAGTAAGTCAAGATGACCGCCATAGCTATAAATAGATTTTACAAATACAACTCTGTGGCGACTACTTTTCAAAAAACATAAATGGTTTAAGTGGTATTGCTTTGGAACCTTTACTAAAATGACTGGCATGACATGTAGTTAGTTCTAAACAAAATTCTTTTGATTCGATGTCAAACATGGCCACCACATAGTGTTATATAGGAAATCTTGTGGCGACTACTTCTCTGAAAGTGCTGATCCTATTATTATAGAACTTCACAGGTTTTCATGGCTGATCTAGCTATCAAAATCTATCGGTAGAGCTTCAAGTTCATTGACCTCCTGTTTGTATTATACCACGTTTTTGGATAAAACAGGGTATATTAAAATTGCCTCCGTTTGTCCGTCTGTCCGTTACCGCATCTCCTCCTAAACCGCTGAACGGAATTCAACCTTACTTGGGGTATAACATCACCATATTATTTTTGGCTACGAGCACAGGGGCCCTCAGAGGGGGTCAGGTGGTGGGGTCAAAAGGTCAAATAAACTAAAAATTCAATTATCTGTCATTTTTTCATATTTTTGCACTTGGTATATGTAATCGTCAATAAAAGATAAACAACATATCAAACGATTTTGAGCTCGACTGCTCAGAGATCAGCAGAGCTTATGCCGTGGTGCGGCGTCCGTCGTCCGTCTGTCCGTCCGTCTGTCCGTAAACTTTTTTTTGTAGCGACTACTCCTCTGAAACTACTGAATGGATTTTCATGAAACTTTACAGAAATGTTGCCCATGAAGTCTAGTTGATCCTAGCAAAAATTCATGTTGATGTGAAATCCAAGATGGCCGCCAAATCTAAAAATAGGTTAAATAAAATACAAGTTTGTAGCGACTTCTTCTTGAAAACTATAAGTGATATTGTTATGGGACTTTTTGTAAAATGATCAGCATGACATGATGTTGGTCCTTGTCAAAAATTGTTTTGATTCAACGTTAAACATTGCTGCCAGCGGCCATCTTTGTTTGCATAGAGTTATATAGTAAAAACTTGTAGCGACTTCTCCTTTGAAACTACTTGGCGGATTTTCGTGAAACTTTACAGGAATGTTGCTCTTAATGTCTTATTGATCCTAGCAAAATTTCAGATCGGCCAGAAATTCAAGATGGCCCCCACAGCTAAAAATAGATTTTTAAAAAAGAAGTTTGTAGCGACTACGTCTTGAAATCTATAAGTGATATTGATATGGGACTTTTTGTAAAATGATCAGCATGACATGATGGTTATCCGAGTCAACATTATTTTGATTCGACGTTAAACATGACTGCCAGTGGCCATCTTTGTTTACATAGAGTTATATAATGAAAACTTGTAGCGACTACTCCTCTGAAACTACTTGACGGATTTTCATGAAACTTCACAGGAATGTTGCTCTTGGTGTCTTATTGATCCTAGCAAAATTTCAGGTCGGCCGGAAATTCAAGATGGCCACAACGGCTAAAAATAAATTTTCCAAAAACAAGTCTGTAGTGACTACTTCCTGAAATCAAAATCAATCAGTAGAGCTTCAAGGTCATTGACCTCTTGTTATATTTCGCAAACTCGAACGTCTGCCCTGGGGCCCAGGGTGGGATGGGTCGGATTTGGGGTAATTTTGGTCTGCCCGGAGGGGTGGGGGTGGGGGTTGGGGAGAGATTTGGATTTTTTAATTATTTTTTTTTATAATTATGTCTCAAATGAAACATGATGATGGGATTACATAGTCATCTTTTCATACTTCTGCACATTAATTGGTATAATAGTCACCTAGAAAAGAGATAATAAAGAGATACACATCATGTCAGATGATTTATTATTTAAAACTCGGACGTCTTACCTGGGGTTCAGGTTGTAGGGGGTGGGTGGTGGGTGGAGGGTAACAGGGGGTCAATTTGTTTAAAAATTATTTCTCAAATGAATTTAATTGAATTGGGTTTTAAGGCGCACCAACACATTAAAGATTATATGGTGCCTAACAGGCATGAACATGCCAGGCTCATCCTCCATGTACATCGAGATAAAATATGGATAATGGGCCTAGAACCTTCTCACCCTGAACTGCAGAGTTGCTGGAAATTCTATCGTAGAAACTCCATTTATGCTGGAGCCACTTTTGATGTTAGCGAGATGGCACCTGAAACAATGCAGGGATCATGATGAAGACCTTTAATGAACATGAACAAAAAATGATAAAATGAACATGAATTTGTGGGGATTCTACCCCTCTGCCTACCCCTCCAAAGGGATTCTCAAATGAACATTTTGATGACGGGATTACATTGTATATACTGTGGGGCTGTGTGTGTTTGGGGCCATGCTGTCGAATTCGTTCTAGTATAAATATGAAAAGCTTGTGATATCCTAAATTTATACAAATTAATGCAATTGTCCTCTGAACACATATATAACTTTAACGTTTTCCATCTTATTTAATGCAGGCGTGGTCGCTAACACAATGGATAGTTATGGAAACACAAATGTCAGCTCCTACAATGGTCACAAGGCAGATGTTATCTACAATAGCCAGCAATATAACAACAGTAACACCTCTGTTGGACAGATCAAGTTTGAAAGTGAACCCTATCACGCCGTCTCGAACGATGCAAACCAGACAGCGTACAATCAAACAAATCAGTACAGTGGGACTATAGGTTATAATCAGGCCAACTCGTTCCAGCAAAAGTTTGAACAGGAGTTTAATGTTGCGGGATCGTACTACAATAATTATAACTCTGGCGGTGTCGCCCAGCCTCCTACTGTGAACGATGCGCCGGAGACACCTATTGCTCTCAGTCCAAATAGTAATGGCACCAAAAAACATCAGGTGGGTTTTATATTTTTAGCTCTACTGATCAGAGATCAGCAGAGCTTATGCCGTGGTGCGGCGTCCGTCGTCCGTCCGTCCGTCCGTCTGTCCGTCTGTCCGTAAACTTTTATTTGTAGCGACTTCACAGCTGAAACTACTGGATGGATATTCATGAAACTTTACAGAAATGTTGCCCATAAAGTCTAGTTGATCCTAACAAAAATTCATGTTGATGTGAAATCCAAGATGGCCGCCAAAGCTAAAAATAGAGTTTTAAAATACAAGTTTGTAGCGACTTCTTCTTGAAAACTATATGTGATATTGATATGGGACTTTTTCTAAAATGATCAGCATGACATGAAGTTGATCCTAGTCAAAAATCGTTTTGATTCAACGTTAAACATGGCTGCCAGCGGCCATCTTTGTTTACATAGAGTTATATAGTAAAAACTTGTAGCGACTACTTCTCTGAAACTACTTGGCGGATTGTCATGAAACTTTACAGGAATGTTGCTCTTGATGTCTAATTGATCCTATCAAAATTTCAGGTCGGCCGGAAATTCAAGATGGCCGTCACAGCTAAAAATAGATTTTTAAAAAATAAGTTTGTAGCGACTACTTCTTGAAAACTATAAGTGATATTGATATGGGACTTTTTCTAAAATGATCAGCATGACATGATGTAGATCCTTGTGGAAAATTATTTTGATTCGACGTTAAACATGGCTGCCAGTGGCCATCTTTGGTTACATAGAGTTATATAGTAAAAACTTGTAGCGACTACTCCTCTGAAACTACTTGACGGATGTTCATGAAACTTCACAGGAATGTTGCTCTTGATGTCTAGTTGATCCTAGAAAAATTATAGGTTGGCCGGAAATTCAAGATGGCCGCCACAGCTAAAAATAGATTTAAAATAAATAAGTTTGTAGCGACTACTTCTTCAAAACAATGAGAGATATTGATATGGGACTTTTTCTAAAATGATCAGTATGACATGATGTTGGTCCTTGTCGAAAATCGTTTTGATTCGACGTTAAACATGGCTGCTTTGTTTACATAGAGTTATATAATGAAAACTTGTAGCGACTACTTCTTTGAAACTACCTGACGGATTTTCATGAAACTTCACAGGAATGTTGCTCTTAATGTCTTATTGATCTTAGCAAAATTTCAGGTCGGCCGGAAATTCAAGATGGCCACCACGGTTAAAAATAGATTTTCAAAAAACAAGTCTGTAGCGACTACTTCCTGAAATCAAAATCAATCAGTAGAGCTTCAAGGTCATTGACCTCTTGTTATTATATACTTTCCAGTGAAATGATGGATTTTATGATTAAAATAAAATCTTATATTTTCATTTCACATGTGAAAATGAGAAAATATATTTTCACTCAAAATGACGTCGTGCAACTGTTGACATTGTTTACGTTGTTGACGTTATCATGGTTATTGACGCAATTGTTTTGGCGCATTATATTTTTTCTGCATAAATTTCCAGGTTGTTAGTATATAATAAATAGAATATATGTTTGTTTGTCGCGAATATAGGATTTATTTTCATCTCGAAGTGAGAAAACTCAAATATTTTCACTCATGCTAAAGCACTCATGAAAATATGTTTTCTCACTTCTCGATGAAAATAAATCCTATATTCATTCAAAAACAAACAGGCAATTGTTTTGACACATCTGTGCGCCGGAAGCTTTATAAAATAATTGCGTAATCAAGGGTCATATGCGGATCGTTTTCAAATGAAAACATAATTAATCATTGCATTTAACACTTATTAAACCATTTGTATGCTTTTGTCATTACATCTCTGGTACAGTCGGACTTACGGGGACATTCGGACACCCATGATGGTACACTCAGACATCTGCGAAAGTTTGAAAAATGTAAAAGGGTTTAAAAACAATCACTATACATGTCAAGGTATAAGACGGTATTGAGCCATACACAACTACTATTTAACTACATACATACAAACATAGAAAAACACGCACCAACCAATCATTTGCCTCCATTGCTGGAAGTGTGGCTATGGTTTCAAATTCATTGACTCAGATTTATTAGATCTATAATAATTTATAAAATTAAACAAATGTTGATTGTTTTTGGAAGGTGCTTAAGAAAGGGTGATATAACACTCCTGCCTATATCCGCACATGTTTCATTTGAAATTACCAGTTTGAATTGAGCGTATTAAGGTGTCCGATTGTACCATCCACTATTTTACCGCTGGTAGGGTTCACTTTCATTTTGTATTTGACAAAATTTTAAATGAACTCAACACTTAACGAATATATATATATAATATATTTTTATATTTTAATCCACTACGTAACTTAATTGTTCAAATAGACACAAATCTTCAAAGAAGTACGACCAACAAGATCGAGTAATATCAGAGATTTGCTGGTGCAGGCCCTCCTCTGGGCATCGCCAATGGCGAAAGAAAAAAGAAAGTGACTCTAAATTTCAAACTTTGGCGAAAGTGTTTGGCGACATCGAAATTGCCAAAAAGCCGAACTTGTTTAATTTCTCTGTTGTAATCGGCCTGTTACAAATAAACCTCAACACTAATACATGTGACGAGCGTACATTGAATGTAGTCTAAAAAAACATAACTAACCAACTGACACCTACCACATGCGAATACTTAACATTAAATAAACAAACAAAGCTGATCCGGTAATTAACTTAATCCCTAAATAACAACTGATGACTGTCGTTTTCTCCTCGGGTGGTAATCAAGTCTCTCAAGCAACACCTTGTAACCATAAAGTATTACACCACTGAATAATATCTAGCCAATCAGGTTCTAACCAATCAAACACAAATCAACACCTCATTAATTTACATATTTTACATGATTGACTAGATCCACGTGACATTTGTTTTGCTTGTGTTCATTCATAATTTCGAAGTGTCTGAATCTGGATTACACAAAAAATTGCAAACATTTTACACAAAACACTGGTTTATTAATCAGTTTCCAGGAGGTTTTATGTGTATTTCATTGCCAAAATATGTTTTTAATGTATATGGCAGTTCATCTTTACAAAATAAATTAAAAAAGACATAAAGATAAGCAAATGTCATGGGTTTTCGCGGTTTCGGAAATACGAAAAACCGACAGGTTCTGAACTTGTTACTGATATAAAGGCCTACCTAAACATCTTAAACAATCAAATGAAAGCCTCTATGTATGATTCCTGCTGTCATTAGGTTCAACTAGTTGATTTAAGCAAATATGCCAATTTGGCTCCAACTTTTTTCATTTGGCGCAAGTGGTGGCGCAAGAAAAAAATTGGCCAGAGGAGGCCCTCCTCTGGGCATCGCCAATGGCGAAAGAAAAAAGAAAGTGGCTCTAAATTTCAAACTTTGGCGAAAGTGTTTGGCGACATCAAAATTGCCAAAAAGCCAAACTTGTTTAATTTATCTGCTGTAATGGGCCTGTTACAAATAGACCTCAAAACTAATCACCGTGACGAGTGTACATTGAATATAGTTTAAAACAACATAACTAACCAATTGACACCTACCACGCGCGAACATTTAACATTAAATAAACAAACAAAGCTGATAACCTTTAGTGTTCCGGTAATTAACTTAATCTCTAAATAACAACTGATGACTGTCATTGTCGCCTCGGAGGTTTATCAAGTCTCTCATGCAATACCTTGCAACCATAAAGTATTAATTTACACCACTGAATAAGCCAATCGGGTTCTAACCAATTAAACACAAATCAACACCTCAATAATTTACATATTTTACATGATTGACTAGTTCACGTGACATTTGTTTTGTTTTTGTTCATTCATAATTTTGAGGTGTCTGAATCTGGATTACACAAAAAAATGCAAACATTTTTCAAAAAACACTGGTTTATTAATCAGTTTCCAGGAAGTTTTATGTCTATTTCATTGCCAAAATATGTTTTTAATGTATAATTATGGCAGTTCATCTTTCAAAATAAATTTAAAAAGACGTCTAGATAAGCGAATGTCATGGGTTTTCGCGTTCCGGAAATACGAAAAACGGCAGGTTCTGAACTTGTTACTGATATAAAGGCCTACCTATACATCTGAAATGATCAAATGAAAGCCTCTATGTATGATTCCTGCTGTCATTAGGTTCAACTAGTTGATTTAAGCAAATATGCGATGTAGAAACTTGGCAGAATATGAGGGGTTTCGAAAACATATATATGTTTATATAATTTTTATTAATATAGTTTGGTTTTATCATTTCATTCCTTAGTGTACCATATATAAACAAATCTCTTATTTTCACATTAAAATACATTATACATAAAACTAGAAGAATATGGCTTGGGCCATTAGAGCCAAATGGCTCCAATTTCTCCTATTTTGCTCCAACTTTTTTATTTGGCGCAAGTGTGGCGCAAGAAAAAAATTGCCAGAGGAGGCCCTGTTAATAATGTATCTTTAATAGTTTTTTTCAGTACACTAAGGTCAACAGAGTCATTTAAAAATGGTTTATTCTCAGTACTTCTCACACTAACGCTTTTATATTTTTTTATGTATTTTTTTTCTTTCAATTGGGAAATTATGTCTCAAAATTGGGAAAAAAGATAACTTTTGGTATTCTAATAATGGCTATAAAAAAAAGCCAAAAAATGGTTACTGCATGTTCTTTCAAATGCTCATATTTTTTTTCCAACTATTTTATAAAGGGCTCTTCCCAAAATGCATGGAAAAAGCCAAGGTCAGGCCGACCATAATTTTTTTTAGTCTGCGGTTTCTCTACCTACCCACGAAAAAGGGCCCTACCCAAAACTTTTTATACAGAGGTAGAAATTAACTTTGTTACGCACTAGCAAACTTTGGCCAATGCATAAAAATTCAAATCGCCATATTGGGAAATCCACTGGACATTACTATGAAAATCATGTACGTTATTTTGCCAGAGCTATTTTTTGCAAAATAAAACATTGTTGTTTTTTTGGCCATGTAGCAGCTGACAAAATTTGCTGGACGGTATCCTTGATTACCATTATTTTGGTATGTAAACAACGGTGCGCGAGATCGATAAAATGTGACACAGTCTGTCTTGTGCGCGCTAAAATAGAAGCTCATTGATGAGTTGATGTTGTCGAACAACTTCTAAAACAACCCAGAGTAGCATTTGTTTCACCTGTTAGTTATTATTTATCCTTGGAAATCCGTGAAGCATACATTTAAAGCTGTTTTCTTAACTTGAAATTTGCAGCTTGCAAAATGTGCCAGCTGTGCAATTTCAACTGTATTATCAAAACCAAAATGCGAGTTGCGAGTGTTAAATTCGAATCCTGTTATAGCAATTCTTTATCATATTTGTTTCTGTTGCTATCTTTAGTATATTTTCTTTAAATTTCTTAGCGTGTTTAGTGTCCACCCTACCTACCTAACCATTTATGAAATCCTGGGTCGAGAAACATCAAACATATAATTGTTTAACGATGGCCTCAATGTATTAGATGTATTCATAAACATTACTAGATTCAATATAACACATTAACCTTCCATGAAGATGTACCAGAACTGATTATTTTATCTTTTTTTCCACAGTTAATAGTTATTTCGAATAGTTTGATCATGTATGTCCCTTTCAATGCTTCGATTATTATTTTAGGTGACACCAGGGGGTGACTTTCCTTGTGATATCTGCAGTAAAGCTTTCAGCTCCAGCGCCAGCATGCGACGCCACAGGGAGATACATTCTGGTCAGAAAAAGTTTCTCCTGTGAGCTGTGTGGGGAACAGCTACACCCAGAAACACAATCTCACCAAAACATATGAGGCTACATACGGGTAAGTCAGAAACAATCTCACCAAACATGAGACTACATTGTAACATACAGGTAAGTCGGAACACAATCTCACCCAAACATGAGACTACATTGTAACATACGGGTAAGTCGGAAACACAATCTCACCAAACATGAGACTACATTGTAACATACGGGTAAGTCGGAACACAATCTCACCAAACATGAGACTACATTGTAACATACGGGTAAGTCGGAAACACAATCTCACCAAAACATGAGACTACATTGTAACATACGGGTAAGTCGGAAACACAATCTCACCAAACATGAGACTACATTGTAACATACGGGTAAGTCGGAAACACAATCTCACCAAACATGAGACTACAATTGTAACATACGGGTAAGTCGGAAACACAATCTCACAAACATGAGACTACATTGTAACATACAGGTAAGTTGGAAACACAATCTCACCAAACATGAGATTACATTATAACATACAGTAAGTCGGAAACACTATCTCACCAAACATGAGACTACATAGTAGACTCGGGTAAGTCGGAAACACAATCTCACCAAACATGGACAACAATTTGTAACATAAAGGTAAGTCATGAAACACTCACCAAATATTATGTGCTACATACTGGTAATGTCAGAAACACAGCCTCACCAAACACCGAGGCTACATACGGGGTAAGTCTGAAACACAGTCTCACCAACATATGAGGCGTACATATAGGCAAGTCAGAAACATTATCTCACCAAAGAATTGAGGCTAAATACAGGTAAGCCAGAAACCAAACATATGAGGGATACATACAGGTAAGCCAGAAACAATAGTCTCACCACACATATGAGGCCTACATACAGATAAGCCAGAAACCCACTACCAAACATATGAGGGCCTACATCAGGTAATCAGAAACTCAGTCTCACCAAACATATGAGCTACAATACAGGATGTCAGAAACAAATTCCTCACCAAACGTATGAGGCCACAATCGCACCAAATCACGAGGCCACAATCTCACCAAACATGAGACTACATACATGTAAGCCAGACCCCATACTCAACCAAATGTAGGCTCATCCAGTAAGTCAGAAACACAAGTCTCCAACCATATGCGGCTATATACTGGTTAGGGAGAAACCTAGCAATGGGACAATCGTTGCCCTGTCTGATCAGTCTAATATGAATTTGAATGAAGCTAAAAAACCAATGGTGTCAACTTATGATCACAGTCCGCTCTGCGGTGCCCAGACAAGTAGAGGGACTGTAATACCTTGGGAAAATACATAGACATAAGTACAACTACAGTTTTCATCACTTGATATTTGTTGATTCAACTGGTAATATATGCCTGCACACTATGTGATAAAGTTGTTATATGAGGATGCTTACAAGAGTACTCATTTATTATTGATTTATTAACGAGTTGGCAAAATGACTACTGTGTAGACTCTCGCCCGAGGCATAATCTATTTTTGCTAACGAGTTTATTAAATTCAATAATGATGAAATGAGCCAAAACCGCGAAATGACCCTTTCAGACAAAATTGTGGCATTTTATGTTTTTTGATGATTATGAATCTCAGTGATTTTCCTCTTAAATTCTCTTTATTTTGTGTTGATATCTTAATTAAAAATGATTTTTACTCTCAATTGAAAATAAAGATTGTACTCGCCCATTAATTTTGACGTTGACGTTACGTCTATGGACAATACGCGTTGATTAAATAATACCCAACAAATATAAACAGTTACCATTTTCTATAAGCATCACTATTTATATTAGAAAAACATATTCCCTATGATTAATAACAAGGTAAAACACGGAAGTGAT
>JAWPHD010019046.1:0-37300 GCA_037043455.1 Cyrtodaria siliqua
TATCCTCGCCTTTGGGCAGCTATGACCAACCGCCAGAATAATACGTTTATACGACGCAAAAAGGCCTGTCGGCGTCATATCGGGCACGGGGTCAGCCACGTCATTGGTGCCCAGCTGAATGTATACATAATCAGGCACCTCCTGCAAACATGCCGCCCGGAACGCAGCCCAAGCGGGCGTCTCTGTGAAAGTCTGTATCTTCGCCCCGCCCTGATGGAAATACCGCCGATGGGGACTTGAGGTCTCTGAATCTCCGCTATCGACCATTAACCGACGAATATAGCCGTGCCCAAGTAAATAAGTCAACATCGTGAAGTGTAATAAACTTAAAAATCATCGACAGGCTATTATATAATTAAAGCAGACAATAGATCACATGCCCCAGTGATCACCCCAATCAAAATAGGTCAATTAACAGTAATTAACCCAAAAAACAGCAAACAAATACTAGCCAGTAGCGACTTTACAGCATAGTATATGATGGGGTACAATACTCTAAAATAAATGAGAATAAGTATGCGAACCAATAACTGCCTAGAAGTCATAAAGACCTTATCACATAATGGTAACCGCATAACCAGAAGCTTTTTTTACGAAGAAAAGTCACCGGTACAACCTAATATCGTTTTAAAACCAAGTGATTTCCATCCGGTCCGCGCCGTGTCCAAATTGACAAATCCGACCTTGACACTAACATCGACCCTGACCTTGAATAACACAGTTAAGAAATTCGGCATTAAACAAATATTTCTAAGTAGAACACCAAAGTAGGTCAGGTCAGGCCAGTAGAACACGACAGGTTAAGGTCGACGCAATTAAAATGAAACAGCTAGGAAATAAGTGGAATGCCTATATGTATGAGTGTGCATGAAATATAATAAATACATAATGGTAACCGCATAACCAAGAAAGCATTTTTACGAGGTAAAGTCACCTGTACACCCTAATATCGCTTTAAAAACCCAGTGATTTCCATCCGGTCCGCGCCGTTTTCAAAGTGACAAATCCGACCCTTACATCGACCCTGACCCTGAATAACACAGTTAAGAAACGCGGCATTAAATACATATTTTTAAGTAGGACACCCAAGTAGGTCAGGTCAGGCCAGTAGAACACGACAGGTTAAGGTCGACGCAATTAAAATGAAACATCTAGGAAATAACTGAAATACTTATATGTATGAGTGTGCATGAAATATAATAACTACCTGTAATGATATTATTCTGTATATATCTACTATGTGTATGAATGTATGTATATCTATGTGTATGTATGAAGTCTTATATTGTTACTTTCTAGCAAAAAGCAAAAAGCATTAAATTTTGAAAAATTCTGATTGGCTGCGCGCATATCTTCCTGGCGCTGATTGGTCCATTTCTCAAGCCGATCTTTGTGAATTCGAGATAAAGCCTCATAATCAGCTACTTTAAACTAGATTTATCACCAGTAAAATTAATTTTTATACTAAGCCAGGTTCCTAAAACCATTTAAAGTCATTTGTCTAATGCCCTGAATATAAGATAATTTTCATAACCACTTTATAAAACTAGATATATCACCAGCAAAGTTAGTGTGTTACACTAAACCATTTCAGTTATAATACAAGTAAAGTTTAGCTAATACACCAAACCAATCTGTATAACCACTTCTAGTTTCTATCTAACTGTTATAATCGCAACTCCTTATTGTATAACAAGTCGTGCAACTCGCGTGTTTTACAGTGTTCTGTGTGTTGAATTGTGATATATTGATATATTGTACTGTATTGTCCTGTTCTGTGATATATTGTGCTGATCTGTGGTGTGCTGTGTAAGAAAGGGAAGAACAATAATAAAGACAGAAGTCTAGTTAGTTTAGAGAATAAACTAACATCAGGATAATCATAATAACCTTTTCTTAATCCAGTATCAAACTTCTAATATTTAGCAAAAAGCAGTGAAATCTTTGAATAAACCGGAAATAAGCTCGATTCTGATTGGCTAAGAGCAAATAGCAAATTGAAATAGCAAATTGTCTCCTTGGCTCTGATTGGCTCCTTTTTTAATCCAATTTGGGAAATTCACTTAGCTCTTATAACAAAACTTTATTCTATTAGTTTCCTCCCCGTTCAGACCACCGAACCAGCAGGACGTGTCCGTCTTCAATGGAGAGTTATTCGTTGCCGACTATACCAACATACCGACAGCTCTTCAAGCGATGTTGACGCGTCCTGCAGGGGATCCGGAACGTGACCATCACAGACCACCATCAACGTCGGGCCCGGTGTTGGTTTGTTTTCATCGAGCCGAACGTTGAAAGCGTAGAAGAAACGTTTCGTTATGGTATACACCCCACACTAGGGTGTTACCGTGGCCCTTCTCAGGGCCGTTTTTTGCAGTCTACTGGGACATAATCATCATGGACATACGTGGAGCCTACACAGATTGAACGTGAGCTTCGAGGCCATTGTATGGTATTCTTAGTAAGGCTAGACAATGGTTCCGGAAACATACAGACGGCTCACTTTGTTGAGATTCCACGTGTAACAACTACGCAGAACAGTAATCATCACGGGACCAACAACCACGGGATTCTCAATCAACAGGATTGACCTACTGGATAGGCTTCAAATCTACTGTGTCCTGATTGGTCGGGAGCTTCAAATCATCTTTTCGAGCCGACAATCGGATTGACCTAGTCACAATTCTGCAGGCAATCCGATTGGTCAAAACTTCAATCTTCTTAGAAAAGTTAATCAACTATAGTAAACATCGTTGGAATTCTTCAATCAACTCTACTGCTGCTATCTACGCTAAACTACTTTGGACGAGGGATGTTATTTACTTGGACTCTTCTGCACATCGTAAACTTCTATTGAAACGCTCGCCAAAATGACTTGTATCAACACGGCGAGGATAAAGAAAAACTATTCTACTACTATTAGTTTCCTTGTAGTCTTATTAGGGCCATAGTAACAATTTGTTAATCTTACATTAGCAATTTAATCTGACGGGCCCGTTGTCAAACAGTTTTGTGTAATAAAGATTTAAAAAAAAAATAAAAAAAAATCTAATTCAATTCTATAAGAAAATGATCTCCTTGATTCTGATTGGCCCATTCTCAAGCCACTTTGTGAAATAAAACTGAACGCCAAAAATCAAGCCAAACTTCAATAAACAACTCCAAATGGTCTAAGTACTCAAACTGTTGACGATAAACCACCTTTCAGACACATTTAATAACCATTTCCCAGCTGTTAGACATAATTCTAGTATTTACATAGACAACTAAATCTTTACACAAACCGGAAATAAGAATAATTCTGCTCGATTCTGATTGGTTCAATTTCAATCCGGTTTGTGAAACGAAAATTAAAACTGTGCCAAAATCTCAAATCTCATAACATCTCTTAAGTAGGGTGTATTAAAATCTTATTAGGGCTACAGCAACAGAATATAGTATCCATATTTGGCCCGTTATCAAACAGTTTTGTGAAATAAAAATCCAAACAATTAAGAATCTAACGCGATTTGATAGAACATTTTCTCCTTGATTCTGATTGGGCCATTCTCAATCCGGTTTATTAAACAAAATCCAAAGTAAATTACAACAAAAATTGGATCATTCCCGTTCATACCACCGAACCAGCAGGACGTGTCCATCTACGACGAAGTGTTTTAGTTGTCATCAGCACTAATCTTCAAGCGATGTCGACGCGTCTTGCAGGGGGATCCGGAACGTGATGACCATCATCGACCACCATCAACGTCGGGCCCAGTGGATTGTTTTATTTATTTCTTTCCCATCGAGCCGAACGTTGAAAGCGTATCAACACGTTCCGTTATGGTATACACCCCACACTAGGGTGATACCGTGGCCCTTCTCAGGGCCGTTTTTTGTAATCTGCCGAGACGTAACCACCACGGATATAATCAACCTACGAACTATGGAGCATACACAGAATGATGGACGCCGTAACACCACCTCCGCAAAAGTTGGGGAACTTTCCGGGGGTCGTTCACCATTCTGGGTTATATTCTAGAACGTAAACAACACGGGACAACGATCACGGGACCACAATCAACAGGATCGACCTACTTGAGAGGCTTCAATTCTCCTGTGTCCTGATTGGTCGGGGAGCTTCCAACATCTTTTCGAGCCGACAATCGAATTGACCTAGACACAATTCTGCAGGCAATCCGATTGGTCAAAATCTTCAATTGGACTTAATCTACTTGGAACAACAATCTTCAACATACTTTGTGGGGGATTCTACGCCGATGTGCCACCATCTCTAATCTACTGCTGCTATCAACTGTAATCTGCTTTGGACGAGAGACTCCAGCCCTTCCCGGACTCAACCGCACTCCGATAAACTTCTACAGAAAAGCTCGCTAAAATGCGTCAGCAATACAGCGAGGGTAAAGAAAAACTACCACTCACTCACAACAAAAATACATTAGGAAACCATGTGAAAACGAGCATCGGCTGTTAATCTGTTCCTAATGGATACTTGAGACTAAGGAGTCCCATTGGATCCACGGGATACTATATCTTTTAATTAACTTTAAACATCGGCATTTTGTAACGGACTAGCGTCCGTCCTGCCCTATTTACAATGTAACAGGTTTTAAACATATTATCTTATGTTGGATTTTAGTATGGTAAATCGATTTTTACGAACCCATACTGATTAACGACAGCTGCTCGACTTTTCTGTCTATATAGTAACAATATATTGTAAGTCCCCACCGGTCCCGCTGTGTGATTTTAATACTTATCGGTTTTTATATGATAAGATAATAGAAATTCCTGGCTGTCCGATTTATTTTGTATATATGCTTAGTTTTATGACGACAGCGGGGAAGAAAACATTTTTTAATCTTGTCTGATGCACACAACGGGATAGTGTGGTAATATTATTAACATGTAAATCCTATGTATACTTCTGCCCCGTGCCCTCCCCAGTGTGGCCTCCGCGTGGCTTTGGCGGAGGGACACACTCCACTTGACGTGATTACTCTCATAGCGCACGCCTCTGTTGGCTTTGTCTTTTATTGAGAGATCTGGAGTGATGTCCTACAAACAACACTGGGTTATTTTACTTTATTTTATTGTGTTTTAAAAATATATGCTCTCATCTAATATTGTCTCTTCCTTCTGGAAGGGAGCACGAGGCAGATAAAACATGGAGTATGTATATATGTAAATATTAAGATAGAATAATTTTTTAAAAAAATTCAATAAATGGTGACGCGCTGGCGTTGGAATATAATATATCCTCAATTTAAATTTAAATTTAGAATAATAAATAGACCAACCAGAGCTTAATATAAACAACTAAGGGCAGTTAATATACTTTATTATCATTAATCTAATCGCCTTCTGAATTTCACGGCCAATCCTATAGAACTGACACAGTTGTCTACCTGGTTCTTGCCACTATTGAAACAACTATTCCCCTCCAATTTCCCCCCCCAATCAAATTTAACCACCTACCGAAAAGCTCGCCAAAAGGCCAAGTGCCATAGGGCGAGCATAAATAAAACCTAAAAACCAGCTTCTAATAAAACAAGTGCTAAATAATATTAAAATGTGTGTATGTATACAACTACGTTTTTGTCGGAGATATTAATGTACACCATGGGATATTCAGTGTTTAATTGTACTTTAAACATATATGACATATACTCATTCTTTATCCCATATATAAATAAAACATGGTTAGAGCAGGTTTTAAGTGAGTGTATTTTCAGTTTTTGTAAGTAAGTGTAATATCATTTTTTGTTTTATTTATGACTTTTAATCTTTCATACTGTTTTATTTAGTGTTGACAATGTAAAATTGCGACTGTTTCGTGTGTGTTTTAGTTTTAGTGTGCAGGTTTTTTTGTCAGTATTAATTATAAGGTTTAGACAATTTTAGGCGTTTTCTAACGAAAAGAAATGTGTGGCCCTAAAAAGGGCCGTTTTATGTGTATAGACAGTCGACACTGTTTACTTTCCAGCCTTCTGGGTCTTCTTGGGCAGAAGTACAGCCTGGATGTTGGGCAACACACCACCCTGTGCAATGGTGACTCCGGAGAGAAGTTTGTTCAACTCTTCGTCGTTACGGATAGCCAGCTGCAAGTGACGGGGGATGATCCTGGTCTTCTTGTTGTCTCTGGCGGCGATACCGGCCAACTCCAACACCTCAATTTTTGTTTAAATTTCGTTGACTCCGCCACAGAGTCCTCCAAAGTTTCTGAATATATTATCAAAGAAGAAAACCAGCACTGTCGGTTAATTCAACCTAATTTCTCGTTACTGGCTTTCTATAGCTGGCTGTAAAGGTGTTGTTAACGGACTGGTATTACTTGCACATAATAATATTAGAAGGAGATGCGGGATACCGTGCGACCTTTTGTTAGGTCGCTAGTATTTATAATTATGGGCACCTATTACAGGGCGATGCGGGGTATGATGCGACCTTTTGACATGGGTCGCCCATACTTATATTTAATGGGCCAGGTAATTTCTTGGACTGTGGTAGAAGGAGATGAGGGATACCATGCGACCTTTTGTTAGGTCGCTAGTATTTATAATTATGGGCACCTATTTCAGGGCGTTGCGGGGTATGATGCGACCTTTTGACATGGGTCGCCCATACTTATATTTAATGGTTCGGGTATTTTTGTAGGAGTGATACGCAGCGACCGTTTTAACAGGTCGCGCGTATTTATACTTAGTGGGCTTGTTTGTTTAGGGTAGTGTGGGATACGCAGCGACCGTTTCTACAGGTCGCCCGTTTTCTAGTATTAGGTTTATTTATTACTTATTAATTTGGTTGCTTTGCAAGTAGGATCGAAGACGACTTCACGTTCCACCGACAAGTAGTATTGGAGTAGTGTGAAGAGGCTCTGTCCCCCATCCCCATCAGGTGTGTCTGGCTGGCTGCATCGTCGTATGGTAGAGTTGTTGTATGCGTTGTAGGTTGAAGCTTGAAGATGCCCAGACGCACTTGTGCAATACACTTTAGGTGGAAAACAGCTAGTGCCCCTGGGCGGTCGTTGTATCTCGATGTTTGGTTGGTCTTCGCGCCCTGGCTGATGGTCTTCTATCTTGTAGACAGTATGCCGCTAGCTGCTAGGACCTCCCTCTTCAAGACACCATGGTGCATTGTACTGTTTTAGTTAGTTCTCATACCATATATAGAGTGACCAAGTTTGTTTCAAAACGGCCCCACTGAAGGGTTTTTACTATGTTTGGGCATAAAGCCTTTATTTTGTAAATTATAACATTATTTAAACAATAAAACATTTTAAAAAACATTATTTACAAAATGATGATACCGGCAAGATACTGCATTTTATTTTATATTACAGCGTCGCTCAGTAGACCGGATTGACCTACAGGCAATTCACAATTGATTTAAACGTTTCTGAAATTGATTGATAAATTCGACCTTGACCAACATATTTGATAAATTCGACCTTGACAAAACATATTTCAAAAATATTTGCCGGCACCACAAGTAGGTAATGTCAGGTCAGTAGACCAAGAAAGGTAAAGGTTGACTTATTTGCCAATAAATAACTAACACAATTGCCCCGTTTTTGTCATGTGATTTCCATCCGGTCCGCGCCGTGTATGAAATATACAATCGTCTAAATAATTAATTTTGTGGAACCCATAATTTAAAAACCATTACAAAAACAACAGTTTAGTAACGGTGCTCTCATTTTGGACCGCGCGGATAATTTCAATCCGTTTTGCAAAACGAAAATGCAACTTACACCTGATTGGTCCATTTTCAATCCGTTTCGCGAAACAAAAACCAACAATTTCCTGATTGGTCCATTTTCAATCCGTTTAGTAAAACGAAAATAAACCATAATGGCAAAGAAATGGGGATCGAACATGCAACATGTAAATATAAATGTATGATTATATAGCTAATGTAAACATACCAAGATATGGACAAGTCAAAACGCCCTATAACTATAAAACATAGCGAAAGTTAAAAACGATTAGTTGAGTCTAATGTGGGGCTCCAGCTGCACGAGGAATATTTTCTAAGGTACTGTGATAACGGCGGGGCTCAAGCGATTTCCATGGTTCATAGGTCGGGCGGCGCCGCGTATAAGCGCGGGCCTGCAGCCTGATATCTGAACTGCGCGGTCCTGACCGTGGAATCCGAGTCATTATGTTTGAGTACGGGCCCTAACACTCGCTTAAAAATTAGAATAGGACAAACCATGCCATGACAGGCAGAATACAATATAACAGATACAAAAAGTTAGGTAAATAGAGAAGATGTACAGTATAAACCATAGGTCTGGTGCACACGAACATTGTAATATGGGCCCATGGCTAAATCCGCCATCCTTCCTGACACTCGGTAGTGACTGGGGTCGTAACTCACCCTGGATCCAGCTCTGTGAGCGCTGAGTAAGGTTAACGATGAGGAGGCGGCACCGGACCCCATATCAAGAATGGTGACAAACATTGCACGGTGGGGCCGCGCTACCAAATCAATGCCTTAACTATGCAGGAACTACAACTACATAGTAGGCGAGTCTCTCCACTGACACATATACAACGAACGAATGCTCGCTGTAGTCTTTGGGGCGTGCAAACGTATTATTGCTTAGGCTATAAGAAGACTTAAAAGATGGGGTAGCGCGACACCACTGTGGGGTGTTGTGAAAAAGGGTATATGGACATACGTACATAGCAGACCCGGCCATAGATAGCATTTAGACAATTAATTTGGTATAAGCATAGGCAAGTTACAGCAACACGTGAAGCAGTAGAACAATATTAAATAAAAGCAGTAGGTACTAAATAGTGGCATAGCAAGGTCGACTCACCGACCGTTTATATGAGAGTATATGTGCGCTGGAAAGGGAGAGAGAGGGAATCTGGTGTGCATGTATATATGTATAGGTGTATGTATGAAAGCATACAATTCCCCATATAACTAGTCTGTAAATTTTACCCCACTAAGTCTACTAAGTGACCGTCTTTAAACCTAGAAAACAATAATAATAGCGCTTTAAAACCAAGTGATTTCCATCCGGTCCGCGCCGTGCATAAAATATACAATTGTCTATATAATTATTTTCGGACATCTTACTGCAGTAAAATACCAAATATAGGCAACTAGATATAAGCAACTAGATATACAAGTATACTTGTTTTTAAACAAAGGCGAATGGACTAATTAGACAATTTAGAAGGCAACCTATCCCAGACGTATTGGGTGGCCCTAAAAAGGGCCTTTTTCTTCAAATGGTCAAGCATTTTTTCATTCCTCTTTGTGTTTATGTGCAGACAGTCGTGTCTCTTAGCTTATTAAGAGAACGAACATTGGTGTTGGGCTTTGGACTAATAGACAAATAGGAAAAATAGGGAAGTTTTAAAGGACTTGTGAAAATAGGAATATTGTGATATAACAGGAATATTGTGATAAAACAGTTAGGATTATAGGTTTTCTAGTGAAATTATCGCGATTTGTGAAATTACGAACTTACGGATTATTATCAAGTGAAATAGGGAACAATAGTGAAAACTTAATAGGACTATAATAAGTGAAATAATACCAGATAAATAGGATACAGAAAGCCAGTAAAAGTAAGAAAATACATGGTATGATTTGATGTACAGAGAAAGCTTGAGTAATCACTCGAGAGAGACTTAGTACACCATAATCAAATCATAATATATATATAAATAACCATACTAAAACAAAAAACAAAATCATTAATAAACTGGTAGTAAAACAGTAAACAGTTAATAGTAATTATTAGATAGCTATTAGCTAAGGAATAAGTAGTAAATAAGCATCTAAATCGCAGAACAAGGCAGTAATTCGTCAAAAAACCAATAGGTGATTTCCATCCGGTCCGCGCCCATTTAGAAATTACAAAATCAAAGTAGGCCAAAACGACTTGGCAGTAATTAGATCAAAGACGCCAAGGTCGAATAACGAATAGGTCAAGGTCTTGATAGTTCGTAATAGTCCGTAATAGTTCGTAATAGATCAGAAAGCAGAGATAGTAATATATTTAGACCATCTAATATAGTAAGTTTCAAAAATAAGAAAGGTACAAAAATATAAAAACGCAAAGAATTGATCTTTATCCTCATACGCCAACGAAAATAGAACAATACAATGATAATAGACGCTTAGACGCTATATATACGCGGCTTAGATTAGGACGAACAGGCATAGGTTCAGAAAGATACGATAACTTAAAGAACAGAAAATTTAAGGACTGTGGGCAGCCAGAAACGTTTGAACATATCTTCTTTGATCCAACGCGACTTTGCCCGCGCTATAAGGAGCAACGAAGCGAGCTCCAAGCAGAACTGCTAGAACTGGGTTTAACAGTAATCGACAAAAAAACACTACTATTTCCTATAAAGTCTGTTATGGAGAAAACGAGGGCATCCGTTTTCAAATTTATCAAAAACTCCAATCTAGATACAGTAATATAAACAGTAAGTTCATGGCCCCTAGACCCATGGTATGTATGTCAAATGACATACACATAACGGACATTATCATGTAGAGTGCGTGTGTCAGGAGAACCGCATACACGTGTGGACATGATAGCAGCTGGCATACACATAACCAGACAATATCATCCAATAGTGTGTATGGCAGCTGAACTACATGGCCATAAAAGTGGGACGAGGGGTTATTAACAAGGTCACTACCTATAGGTGCTTTTAGAGTTAGTGTATGAGTCCATGGCCAAATCTGCCATCCTTCCTGATATCCAGTAAAGAGTGTGGTGTAACTCGCCCGGGTCTTAGCTCCGTGGGCGCTGGGTAAGGTTAACGATGCAGACGAAGCAGTGGATCTTATATCAGGGTATGAGTAATGAAATTTATATAAAAGACATCAGAAAAGTAGAAATAGTGTATGAACTATAAGTATAGGATATGTTAGCTTTTAGAGTTAGTGTATGAGTCCATGGCCAAATCTGCCATCCTTCCTGATATCCAGTAAAGAGTGTGGTGTAACTCGCCCGGGTCTTAGCTCCGTGGGCGCTGAGTAAGGTTAACGATGCAGACGAAGCAGTGGATCTTATATCAGGGTATGAGTAATGAAATTTATATAAAAGACATCAGAAAAGTAGAAATAGTGTATGAATTATAAGTATAGGATATGTAAACACTAGATTTGTCATGGGACCTAACACATCGCACGGTGGGGCCGCGCTACCAAATTAATGCCTAACTATGAAGGAACTACACCGACATAGTAGGCGAGTCTCTCCACTGACACATATACGTCGAACGAATGTTCGCTGTAGTCTTTGGGGCGTGCAAACGTATTGACGCTTAGGCTTCAAGAAGACTTAAAAAATGGGGTGGCGCGACAACACTGTGTATACTGCAGGGACCACATAATATTATATGTATATAATTTGTTATAGGCTATAGAGTGTAAATAAGTAAGAGGATATATATATATACCAAATAATATAAAGACTAAAAGACATGCAATTCTGATAGTAACAATAATGATAAGTAGTATGTAATGCATGGAGGTTAACCCCCGAAAGTGGTGTGCCCCCACTCTAGGAACCGATAAGCAGAACATAACGTAAACATAAAAGACCAAAACATAGGTAACCAGATGGGGATAGGTCAAAGAGTTCAATTAATAAAAACGTAGCAGGTAGCAAAACATTGGTTGATTCTGATACTGGGCTCCATCCGCACATGGATAGTTTCTGTGGTACAATGATAACGGAGGGGCACAAGTGATCTTCTTTGTACAAAACTCAGACGGCGCCACGACAAGCCCACCCGTGGTCCTGCAGTTTTGAGTGGCGTCTTTGGGGTCCGTGCCATTAAGTTTGAGTACGGGCTCATATACTAGCTTAACATTTATAATAGAACTAACCCCGTCTGGAAAGATTAATACAGTAATATAAGCACCGGCACAGATACTTATACGTATGCAGGTGGTGATATATGCAGTAATAGGTGTAAATATGTGTAAATAATAATATACACCACCATATATTAAATACCAACTAGAATTCAAGTAAGACATGTCAATGATAAGAAGAAAGTGTAAAATAGCAATTAAACATTAAGTATTTAAATATATGTGTATGTAATTACTATATGTAAAAGAACAATCTTTTATAAAAACACGAGATGGCAGACAAAGAGGTACGTATACAAAACCTTAACCAACAAGTACCATCTACACCTATAAGAGATTGACCAAACCATCTTGTTTCTGTAAATAAAACCATGATAAACTGTTTTATAAATGTATATGTACCAATAAAGGCTATATGCCCAAACCCAAAATGTAAATACTGATCTAAAAATGAGGCCGTTTTATGTTACAAAAAAATCAGCAAAAGGTATGGTCAATCAAAGATAGGTTAGAATCTCACTAATATGTCAGTAGAATGCGCCTAGATGTCTTGAAGAGGGAGCCCGGACCTGCAACGCCAATCTATCTACGTTAGCGCGGTCTACGGCCCAGGGGCACAAGGTGTCACAAACCTCAAGTGGGTGGCACAAGTGCACCTGGGCACCTTCAAGAAACATCAAACAATCAACGCATACGAGATTCAACCTACAAGACATCACCCAGGGAAGCCCCCTCTGGTGAGGTTCCTAGCCTCGCCCTAGTCGATCCAAACTGACCACGTCCAGACTCTATTCAAGCCTCGTGCCCAGAGGCAAATAACCCATAATACATCCATATACACCCTTGATACGCAACTGCTGCACTTGAAACTCAAATGAAAAAAGTGTATTGCCCAACAAACCCCATAACAATGACCTTTTAAAAAATATATGCGGTACCTTGTCAGTACGCGCATACAACAACAATGCCCAAAAAACCCAAACCAGGGGCCGTGGCCCCATAAAAGAGGGCTATGGTCACCTGGTATTAATATAAAATACGGTACCATGCCAGGCAACAAAGCCGGGCAGTACGCGTATCCCACATCGCCCCACGGTCCGTCACCCTAGGCCAAACCAATTATAACAAGTAATGCGGTTGCGTACCAAAACACAAAGTAAAATCAAAAACAGTCTAAAAAACCATCATACACACGCATAATCATAGCGCGCGAAATTAGGTTAAATTAACCGCCAGTGCTATGAGTATATATTTGGCAGACAATTCAGACACTTTGGCCGACTCTGAGGCGGAGTCTTTCAATTCAAAATTCAAAATCAAAACCTTTTTTAGTCCAAACATAATGCCGAGTCAACGGGGGATTCTTCACGGGGGCTCATATGGTAGAGGGACTATAAACCTTAGAATGAAACAAAAAAAAAAATGGTCAAGCAACCTTAAACCACCCCACAAGCAGACAGATCTGCCATAACAAGCTTATGACCGACGGGGCGTAAATGTACTCCATCGTCCTTCATCAAGCAACGATCGGCTGCCCAAGGAAAGCCCAATACGGTTATACGCCGCCCCGGCCCTGTCCACTCCTTCCGCAACAATCGATTTAGGCGGTTCCTCAATTGTATGGAGCGCCCACTACCCGGTTTATTCAGTAATGGACCGGTATAACCGGGGGCCCGCCGCTGGTAGCGGGGGAACACAGCTCCCACCAGTATCCTCGCCTTTGGGCAGCTATGACCAACCGCCAGAATAATACGTTTATACGACGCAAAAAGGCCTGTCGGCGTCATATCGGGCACGGGGTCAGCCACGTCATTGGTGCCCAGCTGAATGTATACATAATCAGGCACCTCCTGCAAACATGCCGCCCGGAACGCAGCCCAAGCGGGCGTCTCTGTGAAAGTCTGTATCTTCGCCCCGCCCTGATGGAAATACCGCCGATGGGGACTTGAGGTCTCTGAATCTCCGCTATCGACCATTAACCGACGAATATAGCCGTGCCCAAGTAAATAAGTCAACATCGTGAAGTGTAATAAACTTAAAAATCATCGACAGGCTATTATATAATTAAAGCAGACAATAGATCACATGCCCCAGTGATCACCCCAATCAAAATAGGTCAATTAACAGTAATTAACCCAAAAAACAGCAAACAAATACTAGCCAGTAGCGACTTTACAGCATAGTATATGATGGGGTACAATACTCTAAAATAAATGAGAATAAGTATGCGAACCAATAACTGCCTAGAAGTCATAAAGACCTTATCACATAATGGTAACCGCATAACCAGAAGCTTTTTTTACGAAGAAAAGTCACCGGTACAACCTAATATCGTTTTAAAACCAAGTGATTTCCATCCGGTCCGCGCCGTGTCCAAATTGACAAATCCGACCTTGACACTAACATCGACCCTGACCTTGAATAACACAGTTAAGAAATTCGGCATTAAACAAATATTTCTAAGTAGAACACCAAAGTAGGTCAGGTCAGGCCAGTAGAACACGACAGGTTAAGGTCGACGCAATTAAAATGAAACAGCTAGGAAATAAGTGGAATGCCTATATGTATGAGTGTGCATGAAATATAATAAATACATAATGGTAACCGCATAACCAAGAAAGCATTTTTACGAGGTAAAGTCACCTGTACACCCTAATATCGCTTTAAAAACCCAGTGATTTCCATCCGGTCCGCGCCGTTTTCAAAGTGACAAATCCGACCCTTACATCGACCCTGACCCTGAATAACACAGTTAAGAAACGCGGCATTAAATACATATTTTTAAGTAGGACACCCAAGTAGGTCAGGTCAGGCCAGTAGAACACGACAGGTTAAGGTCGACGCAATTAAAATGAAACATCTAGGAAATAACTGAAATACTTATATGTATGAGTGTGCATGAAATATAATAACTACCTGTAATGATATTATTCTGTATATATCTACTATGTGTATGAATGTATGTATATCTATGTGTATGTATGAAGTCTTATATTGTTACTTTCTAGCAAAAAGCAAAAAGCATTAAATTTTGAAAAATTCTGATTGGCTGCGCGCATATCTTCCTGGCGCTGATTGGTCCATTTCTCAAGCCGATCTTTGTGAATTCGAGATAAAGCCTCATAATCAGCTACTTTAAACTAGATTTATCACCAGTAAAATTAATTTTTATACTAAGCCAGGTTCCTAAAACCATTTAAAGTCATTTGTCTAATGCCCTGAATATAAGATAATTTTCATAACCACTTTATAAAACTAGATATATCACCAGCAAAGTTAGTGTGTTACACTAAACCATTTCAGTTATAATACAAGTAAAGTTTAGCTAATACACCAAACCAATCTGTATAACCACTTCTAGTTTCTATCTAACTGTTATAATCGCAACTCCTTATTGTATAACAAGTCGTGCAACTCGCGTGTTTTACAGTGTTCTGTGTGTTGAATTGTGATATATTGATATATTGTACTGTATTGTCCTGTTCTGTGATATATTGTGCTGATCTGTGGTGTGCTGTGTAAGAAAGGGAAGAACAATAATAAAGACAGAAGTCTAGTTAGTTTAGAGAATAAACTAACATCAGGATAATCATAATAACCTTTTCTTAATCCAGTATCAAACTTCTAATATTTAGCAAAAAGCAGTGAAATCTTTGAATAAACCGGAAATAAGCTCGATTCTGATTGGCTAAGAGCAAATAGCAAATTGAAATAGCAAATTGTCTCCTTGGCTCTGATTGGCTCCTTTTTTAATCCAATTTGGGAAATTCACTTAGCTCTTATAACAAAACTTTATTCTATTAGTTTCCTCCCCGTTCAGACCACCGAACCAGCAGGACGTGTCCGTCTTCAATGGAGAGTTATTCGTTGCCGACTATACCAACATACCGACAGCTCTTCAAGCGATGTTGACGCGTCCTGCAGGGGATCCGGAACGTGACCATCACAGACCACCATCAACGTCGGGCCCGGTGTTGGTTTGTTTTCATCGAGCCGAACGTTGAAAGCGTAGAAGAAACGTTTCGTTATGGTATACACCCCACACTAGGGTGTTACCGTGGCCCTTCTCAGGGCCGTTTTTTGCAGTCTACTGGGACATAATCATCATGGACATACGTGGAGCCTACACAGATTGAACGTGAGCTTCGAGGCCATTGTATGGTATTCTTAGTAAGGCTAGACAATGGTTCCGGAAACATACAGACGGCTCACTTTGTTGAGATTCCACGTGTAACAACTACGCAGAACAGTAATCATCACGGGACCAACAACCACGGGATTCTCAATCAACAGGATTGACCTACTGGATAGGCTTCAAATCTACTGTGTCCTGATTGGTCGGGAGCTTCAAATCATCTTTTCGAGCCGACAATCGGATTGACCTAGTCACAATTCTGCAGGCAATCCGATTGGTCAAAACTTCAATCTTCTTAGAAAAGTTAATCAACTATAGTAAACATCGTTGGAATTCTTCAATCAACTCTACTGCTGCTATCTACGCTAAACTACTTTGGACGAGGGATGTTATTTACTTGGACTCTTCTGCACATCGTAAACTTCTATTGAAACGCTCGCCAAAATGACTTGT
Organism: Cyrtodaria siliqua; assembly: GCA_037043455.1. Taxonomy (NCBI): domain Eukaryota; kingdom Metazoa; phylum Mollusca; class Bivalvia; order Adapedonta; family Hiatellidae; genus Cyrtodaria; species Cyrtodaria siliqua. The sequence goes on from JAWPHD010019046.1 coordinate 16,457, forward strand.
ATCAACACGGCGAGGATAAAGAAAAACTATTCTACTACTATTAGTTTCCTTGTAGTCTTATTAGGGCCATAGTAACAATTTGTTAATCTTACATTAGCAATTTAATCTGACGGGCCCGTTGTCAAACAGTTTTGTGTAATAAAGATTTAAAAAAAAAATAAAAAAAAATCTAATTCAATTCTATAAGAAAATGATCTCCTTGATTCTGATTGGCCCATTCTCAAGCCACTTTGTGAAATAAAACTGAACGCCAAAAATCAAGCCAAACTTCAATAAACAACTCCAAATGGTCTAAGTACTCAAACTGTTGACGATAAACCACCTTTCAGACACATTTAATAACCATTTCCCAGCTGTTAGACATAATTCTAGTATTTACATAGACAACTAAATCTTTACACAAACCGGAAATAAGAATAATTCTGCTCGATTCTGATTGGTTCAATTTCAATCCGGTTTGTGAAACGAAAATTAAAACTGTGCCAAAATCTCAAATCTCATAACATCTCTTAAGTAGGGTGTATTAAAATCTTATTAGGGCTACAGCAACAGAATATAGTATCCATATTTTGCCCGTTATCAAACAGTTTTGTGAAATAAAAATCCAAACAATTAAGAATCTAACGCGATTTGATAGAACATTTTCTCCTTGATTCTGATTGGGCCATTCTCAATCCGGTTTATTAAACAAAATCCAAAGTAAATTACAACAAAAATTGGATCATTCCCGTTCATACCACCGAACCAGCAGGACGTGTCCATCTACGACGAAGTGTTTTAGTTGTCATCAGCACTAATCTTCAAGCGATGTCGACGCGTCTTGCAGGGGGATCCGGAACGTGATGACCATCATCGACCACCATCAACGTCGGGCCCAGTGGATTGTTTTATTTATTTCTTTCCCATCGAGCCGAACGTTGAAAGCGTATCAACACGTTCCGTTATGGTATACACCCCACACTAGGGTGATACCGTGGCCCTTCTCAGGGCCGTTTTTTGTAATCTGCCGAGACGTAACCACCACGGATATAATCAACCTACGAACTATGGAGCATACACAGAATGATGGACGCCGTAACACCACCTCCGCAAAAGTTGGGGAACTTTCCGGGGGTCGTTCACCATTCTGGGTTATATTCTAGAACGTAAACAACACGGGACAACGATCACGGGACCACAATCAACAGGATCGACCTACTTGAGAGGCTTCAATTCTCCTGTGTCCTGATTGGTCGGGGAGCTTCCAACATCTTTTCGAGCCGACAATCGAATTGACCTAGACACAATTCTGCAGGCAATCCGATTGGTCAAAATCTTCAATTGGACTTAATCTACTTGGAACAACAATCTTCAACATACTTTGTGGGGGATTCTACGCCGATGTGCCACCATCTCTAATCTACTGCTGCTATCAACTGTAATCTGCTTTGGACGAGAGACTCCAGCCCTTCCCGGACTCAACCGCACTCCGATAAACTTCTACAGAAAAGCTCGCTAAAATGCGTCAGCAATACAGCGAGGGTAAAGAAAAACTACCACTCACTCACAACAAAAATACATTAGGAAACCATGTGAAAACGAGCATCGGCTGTTAATCTGTTCCTAATGGATACTTGAGACTAAGGAGTCCCATTGGATCCACGGGATACTATATCTTTTAATTAACTTTAAACATCGGCATTTTGTAACGGACTAGCGTCCGTCCTGCCCTATTTACAATGTAACAGGTTTTAAACATATTATCTTATGTTGGATTTTAGTATGGTAAATCGATTTTTACGAACCCATACTGATTAACGACAGCTGCTCGACTTTTCTGTCTATATAGTAACAATATATTGTAAGTCCCCACCGGTCCCGCTGTGTGATTTTAATACTTATCGGTTTTTATATGATAAGATAATAGAAATTCCTGGCTGTCCGATTTATTTTGTATATATGCTTAGTTTTATGACGACAGCGGGGAAGAAAACATTTTTTAATCTTGTCTGATGCACACAACGGGATAGTGTGGTAATATTATTAACATGTAAATCCTATGTATACTTCTGCCCCGTGCCCTCCCCAGTGTGGCCTCCGCGTGGCTTTGGCGGAGGGACACACTCCACTTGACGTGATTACTCTCATAGCGCACGCCTCTGTTGGCTTTGTCTTTTATTGAGAGATCTGGAGTGATGTCCTACAAACAACACTGGGTTATTTTACTTTATTTTATTGTGTTTTAAAAATATATGCTCTCATCTAATATTGTCTCTTCCTTCTGGAAGGGAGCACGAGGCAGATAAAACATGGAGTATGTATATATGTAAATATTAAGATAGAATAATTTTTTAAAAAAATTCAATAAATGGTGACGCGCTGGCGTTGGAATATAATATATCCTCAATTTAAATTTAAATTTAGAATAATAAATAGACCAACCAGAGCTTAATATAAACAACTAAGGGCAGTTAATATACTTTATTATCATTAATCTAATCGCCTTCTGAATTTCACGGCCAATCCTATAGAACTGACACAGTTGTCTACCTGGTTCTTGCCACTATTGAAACAACTATTCCCCTCCAATTTCCCCCCCCAATCAAATTTAACCACCTACCGAAAAGCTCGCCAAAAGGCCAAGTGCCATAGGGCGAGCATAAATAAAACCTAAAAACCAGCTTCTAATAAAACAAGTGCTAAATAATATTAAAATGTGTGTATGTATACAACTACGTTTTTGTCGGAGATATTAATGTACACCATGGGATATTCAGTGTTTAATTGTACTTTAAACATATATGACATATACTCATTCTTTATCCCATATATAAATAAAACATGGTTAGAGCAGGTTTTAAGTGAGTGTATTTTCAGTTTTTGTAAGTAAGTGTAATATCATTTTTTGTTTTATTTATGACTTTTAATCTTTCATACTGTTTTATTTAGTGTTGACAATGTAAAATTGCGACTGTTTCGTGTGTGTTTTAGTTTTAGTGTGCAGGTTTTTTTGTCAGTATTAATTATAAGGTTTAGACAATTTTAGGCGTTTTCTAACGAAAAGAAATGTGTGGCCCTAAAAAGGGCCGTTTTATGTGTATAGACAGTCGACACTGTTTACTTTCCAGCCTTCTGGGTCTTCTTGGGCAGAAGTACAGCCTGGATGTTGGGCAACACACCACCCTGTGCAATGGTGACTCCGGAGAGAAGTTTGTTCAACTCTTCGTCGTTACGGATAGCCAGCTGCAAGTGACGGGGGATGATCCTGGTCTTCTTGTTGTCTCTGGCGGCGATACCGGCCAACTCCAACACCTCAATTTTTGTTTAAATTTCGTTGACTCCGCCACAGAGTCCTCCAAAGTTTCTGAATATATTATCAAAGAAGAAAACCAGCACTGTCGGTTAATTCAACCTAATTTCTCGTTACTGGCTTTCTATAGCTGGCTGTAAAGGTGTTGTTAACGGACTGGTATTACTTGCACATAATAATATTAGAAGGAGATGCGGGATACCGTGCGACCTTTTGTTAGGTCGCTAGTATTTATAATTATGGGCACCTATTACAGGGCGATGCGGGGTATGATGCGACCTTTTGACATGGGTCGCCCATACTTATATTTAATGGGCCAGGTAATTTCTTGGACTGTGGTAGAAGGAGATGAGGGATACCATGCGACCTTTTGTTAGGTCGCTAGTATTTATAATTATGGGCACCTATTTCAGGGCGTTGCGGGGTATGATGCGACCTTTTGACATGGGTCGCCCATACTTATATTTAATGGTTCGGGTATTTTTGTAGGAGTGATATGCAGCGACCGTTTTAACAGGTCGCGCGTATTTATACTTAGTGGGCTTGTTTGTTTAGGGTAGTGTGGGATACGCAGCGACCGTTTCTACAGGTCGCCCGTTTTCTAGTATTAGGTTTATTTATTACTTATTAATTTGGTTGCTTTGCAAGTAGGATCGAAGACGACTTCACGTTCCACCGACAAGTAGTATTGGAGTAGTGTGAAGAGGCTCTGTCCCCCATCCCCATCAGGTGTGTCTGGCTGGCTGCATCGTCGTATGGTAGAGTTGTTGTATGCGTTGTAGGTTGAAGCTTGAAGATGCCCAGACGCACTTGTGCAATACACTTTAGGTGGAAAACAGCTAGTGCCCCTGGGCGGTCGTTGTATCTCGATGTTTGGTTGGTCTTCGCGCCCTGGCTGATGGTCTTCTATCTTGTAGACAGTATGCCGCTAGCTGCTAGGACCTCCCTCTTCAAGACACCATGGTGCATTGTACTGTTTTAGTTAGTTCTCATACCATATATAGAGTGACCAAGTTTGTTTCAAAACGGCCCCACTGAAGGGTTTTTACTATGTTTGGGCATAAAGCCTTTATTTTGTAAATTATAACATTATTTAAACAATAAAACATTTTAAAAAACATTATTTACAAAATGATGATACCGGCAAGATACTGCATTTTATTTTATATTACAGCGTCGCTCAGTAGACCGGATTGACCTACAGGCAATTCACAATTGATTTAAACGTTTCTGAAATTGATTGATAAATTCGACCTTGACCAACATATTTGATAAATTCGACCTTGACAAAACATATTTCAAAAATATTTGCCGGCACCACAAGTAGGTAATGTCAGGTCAGTAGACCAAGAAAGGTAAAGGTTGACTTATTTGCCAATAAATAACTAACACAATTGCCCCGTTTTTGTCATGTGATTTCCATCCGGTCCGCGCCGTGTATGAAATATACAATCGTCTAAATAATTAATTTTGTGGAACCCATAATTTAAAAACCATTACAAAAACAACAGTTTAGTAACGGTGCTCTCATTTTGGACCGCGCGGATAATTTCAATCCGTTTTGCAAAACGAAAATGCAACTTACACCTGATTGGTCCATTTTCAATCCGTTTCGCGAAACAAAAACCAACAATTTCCTGATTGGTCCATTTTCAATCCGTTTAGTAAAACGAAAATAAACCATAATGGCAAAGAAATGGGGATCGAACATGCAACATGTAAATATAAATGTATGATTATATAGCTAATGTAAACATACCAAGATATGGACAAGTCAAAACGCCCTATAACTATAAAACATAGCGAAAGTTAAAAACGATTAGTTGAGTCTAATGTGGGGCTCCAGCTGCACGAGGAATATTTTCTAAGGTACTGTGATAACGGCGGGGCTCAAGCGATTTCCATGGTTCATAGGTCGGGCGGCGCCGCGTATAAGCGCGGGCCTGCAGCCTGATATCTGAACTGCGCGGTCCTGACCGTGGAATCCGAGTCATTATGTTTGAGTACGGGCCCTAACACTCGCTTAAAAATTAGAATAGGACAAACCATGCCATGACAGGCAGAATACAATATAACAGATACAAAAAGTTAGGTAAATAGAGAAGATGTACAGTATAAACCATAGGTCTGGTGCACACGAACATTGTAATATGGGCCCATGGCTAAATCCGCCATCCTTCCTGACACTCGGTAGTGACTGGGGTCGTAACTCACCCTGGATCCAGCTCTGTGAGCGCTGAGTAAGGTTAACGATGAGGAGGCGGCACCGGACCCCATATCAAGAATGGTGACAAACATTGCACGGTGGGGCCGCGCTACCAAATCAATGCCTTAACTATGCAGGAACTACAACTACATAGTAGGCGAGTCTCTCCACTGACACATATACAACGAACGAATGCTCGCTGTAGTCTTTGGGGCGTGCAAACGTATTATTGCTTAGGCTATAAGAAGACTTAAAAGATGGGGTAGCGCGACACCACTGTGGGGTGTTGTGAAAAAGGGTATATGGACATACGTACATAGCAGACCCGGCCATAGATAGCATTTAGACAATTAATTTGGTATAAGCATAGGCAAGTTACAGCAACACGTGAAGCAGTAGAACAATATTAAATAAAAGCAGTAGGTACTAAATAGTGGCATAGCAAGGTCGACTCACCGACCGTTTATATGAGAGTATATGTGCGCTGGAAAGGGAGAGAGAGGGAATCTGGTGTGCATGTATATATGTATAGGTGTATGTATGAAAGCATACAATTCCCCATATAACTAGTCTGTAAATTTTACCCCACTAAGTCTACTAAGTGACCGTCTTTAAACCTAGAAAACAATAATAATAGCGCTTTAAAACCAAGTGATTTCCATCCGGTCCGCGCCGTGCATAAAATATACAATTGTCTATATAATTATTTTCGGACATCTTACTGCAGTAAAATACCAAATATAGGCAACTAGATATAAGCAACTAGATATACAAGTATACTTGTTTTTAAACAAAGGCGAATGGACTAATTAGACAATTTAGAAGGCAACCTATCCCAGACGTATTGGGTGGCCCTAAAAAGGGCCTTTTTCTTCAAATGGTCAAGCATTTTTTCATTCCTCTTTGTGTTTATGTGCAGACAGTCGTGTCTCTTAGCTTATTAAGAGAACGAACATTGGTGTTGGGCTTTGGACTAATAGACAAATAGGAAAAATAGGGAAGTTTTAAAGGACTTGTGAAAATAGGAATATTGTGATATAACAGGAATATTGTGATAAAACAGTTAGGATTATAGGTTTTCTAGTGAAATTATCGCGATTTGTGAAATTACGAACTTACGGATTATTATCAAGTGAAATAGGGAACAATAGTGAAAACTTAATAGGACTATAATAAGTGAAATAATACCAGATAAATAGGATACAGAAAGCCAGTAAAAGTAAGAAAATACATGGTATGATTTGATGTACAGAGAAAGCTTGAGTAATCACTCGAGAGAGACTTAGTACACCATAATCAAATCATAATATATATATAAATAACCATACTAAAACAAAAAACAAAATCATTAATAAACTGGTAGTAAAACAGTAAACAGTTAATAGTAATTATTAGATAGCTATTAGCTAAGGAATAAGTAGTAAATAAGCATCTAAATCGCAGAACAAGGCAGTAATTCGTCAAAAAACCAATAGGTGATTTCCATCCGGTCCGCGCCCATTTAGAAATTACAAAATCAAAGTAGGCCAAAACGACTTGGCAGTAATTAGATCAAAGACGCCAAGGTCGAATAACGAATAGGTCAAGGTCTTGATAGTTCGTAATAGTCCGTAATAGTTCGTAATAGATCAGAAAGCAGAGATAGTAATATATTTAGACCATCTAATATAGTAAGTTTCAAAAATAAGAAAGGTACAAAAATATAAAAACGCAAAGAATTGATCTTTATCCTCATACGCCAACGAAAATAGAACAATACAATGATAATAGACGCTTAGACGCTATATATACGCGGCTTAGATTAGGACGAACAGGCATAGGTTCAGAAAGATACGATAACTTAAAGAACAGAAAATTTAAGGACTGTGGGCAGCCAGAAACGTTTGAACATATCTTCTTTGATCCAACGCGACTTTGCCCGCGCTATAAGGAGCAACGAAGCGAGCTCCAAGCAGAACTGCTAGAACTGGGTTTAACAGTAATCGACAAAAAAACACTACTATTTCCTATAAAGTCTGTTATGGAGAAAACGAGGGCATCCGTTTTCAAATTTATCAAAAACTCCAATCTAGATACAGTAATATAAACAGTAAGTTCATGGCCCCTAGACCCATGGTATGTATGTCAAATGACATACACATAACGGACATTATCATGTAGAGTGCGTGTGTCAGGAGAACCGCATACACGTGTGGACATGATAGCAGCTGGCATACACATAACCAGACAATATCATCCAATAGTGTGTATGGCAGCTGAACTACATGGCCATAAAAGTGGGACGAGGGGTTATTAACAAGGTCACTACCTATAGGTGCTTTTAGAGTTAGTGTATGAGTCCATGGCCAAATCTGCCATCCTTCCTGATATCCAGTAAAGAGTGTGGTGTAACTCGCCCGGGTCTTAGCTCCGTGGGCGCTGGGTAAGGTTAACGATGCAGACGAAGCAGTGGATCTTATATCAGGGTATGAGTAATGAAATTTATATAAAAGACATCAGAAAAGTAGAAATAGTGTATGAACTATAAGTATAGGATATGTTAGCTTTTAGAGTTAGTGTATGAGTCCATGGCCAAATCTGCCATCCTTCCTGATATCCAGTAAAGAGTGTGGTGTAACTCGCCCGGGTCTTAGCTCCGTGGGCGCTGAGTAAGGTTAACGATGCAGACGAAGCAGTGGATCTTATATCAGGGTATGAGTAATGAAATTTATATAAAAGACATCAGAAAAGTAGAAATAGTGTATGAATTATAAGTATAGGATATGTAAACACTAGATTTGTCATGGGACCTAACACATCGCACGGTGGGGCCGCGCTACCAAATTAATGCCTAACTATGAAGGAACTACACCGACATAGTAGGCGAGTCTCTCCACTGACACATATACGTCGAACGAATGTTCGCTGTAGTCTTTGGGGCGTGCAAACGTATTGACGCTTAGGCTTCAAGAAGACTTAAAAAATGGGGTGGCGCGACAACACTGTGTATACTGCAGGGACCACATAATATTATATGTATATAATTTGTTATAGGCTATAGAGTGTAAATAAGTAAGAGGATATATATATATACCAAATAATATAAAGACTAAAAGACATGCAATTCTGATAGTAACAATAATGATAAGTAGTATGTAATGCATGGAGGTTAACCCCCGAAAGTGGTGTGCCCCCACTCTAGGAACCGATAAGCAGAACATAACGTAAACATAAAAGACCAAAACATAGGTAACCAGATGGGGATAGGTCAAAGAGTTCAATTAATAAAAACGTAGCAGGTAGCAAAACATTGGTTGATTCTGATACTGGGCTCCATCCGCACATGGATAGTTTCTGTGGTACAATGATAACGGAGGGGCACAAGTGATCTTCTTTGTACAAAACTCAGACGGCGCCACGACAAGCCCACCCGTGGTCCTGCAGTTTTGAGTGGCGTCTTTGGGGTCCGTGCCATTAAGTTTGAGTACGGGCTCATATACTAGCTTAACATTTATAATAGAACTAACCCCGTCTGGAAAGATTAATACAGTAATATAAGCACCGGCACAGATACTTATACGTATGCAGGTGGTGATATATGCAGTAATAGGTGTAAATATGTGTAAATAATAATATACACCACCATATATTAAATACCAACTAGAATTCAAGTAAGACATGTCAATGATAAGAAGAAAGTGTAAAATAGCAATTAAACATTAAGTATTTAAATATATGTGTATGTAATTACTATATGTAAAAGAACAATCTTTTATAAAAACACGAGATGGCAGACAAAGAGGTACGTATACAAAACCTTAACCAACAAGTACCATCTACACCTATAAGAGATTGACCAAACCATCTTGTTTCTGTAAATAAAACCATGATAAACTGTTTTATAAATGTATATGTACCAATAAAGGCTATATGCCCAAACCCAAAATGTAAATACTGATCTAAAAATGAGGCCGTTTTATGTTACAAAAAAATCAGCAAAAGGTATGGTCAATCAAAGATAGGTTAGAATCTCACTAATATGTCAGTAGAATGCGCCTAGATGTCTTGAAGAGGGAGCCCGGACCTGCAACGCCAATCTATCTACGTTAGCGCGGTCTACGGCCCAGGGGCACAAGGTGTCACAAACCTCAAGTGGGTGGCACAAGTGCACCTGGGCACCTTCAAGAAACATCAAACAATCAACGCATACGAGATTCAACCTACAAGACATCACCCAGGGAAGCCCCCTCTGGTGAGGTTCCTAGCCTCGCCCTAGTCGATCCAAACTGACCACGTCCAGACTCTATTCAAGCCTCGTGCCCAGAGGCAAATAACCCATAATACATCCATATACACCCTTGATACGCAACTGCTGCACTTGAAACTCAAATGAAAAAAGTGTATTGCCCAACAAACCCCATAACAATGACCTTTTAAAAAATATATGCGGTACCTTGTCAGTACGCGCATACAACAACAATGCCCAAAAAACCCAAACCAGGGGCCGTGGCCCCATAAAAGAGGGCTATGGTCACCTGGTATTAATATAAAATACGGTACCATGCCAGGCAACAAAGCCGGGCAGTACGCGTATCCCACATCGCCCCACGGTCCGTCACCCTAGGCCAAACCAATTATAACAAGTAATGCGGTTGCGTACCAAAACACAAAGTAAAATCAAAAACAGTCTAAAAAACCATCATACACACGCATAATCATAGCGCGCGAAATTAGGTTAAATTAACCGCCAGTGCTATGAGTATATATTTGGCAGACAATTCAGACACTTTGGCCGACTCTGAGGCGGAGTCTTTCAATTCAAAATTCAAAATCAAAACCTTTTTTAGTCCAAACATAATGCCGAGTCAACGGGGGATTCTTCACGGGGGCTCATATGGTAGAGGGACTATAAACCTTAGAATGAAACAAAAAAAAAAATGGTCAAGCAACCTTAAACCACCCCACAAGCAGACAGATCTGCCATAACAAGCTTATGACCGACGGGGCGTAAATGTACTCCATCGTCCTTCATCAAGCAACGATCGGCTGCCCAAGGAAAGCCCAATACGGTTATACGCCGCCCCGGCCCTGTCCACTCCTTCCGCAACAATCGATTTAGGCGGTTCCTCAATTGTATGGAGCGCCCACTACCCGGTTTATTCAGTAATGGACCGGTATAACCGGGGGCCCGCCGCTGGTAGCGGGGGAACACAGCTCCCACCAGTATCCTCGCCTTTGGGCAGCTATGACCAACCGCCAGAATAATACGTTTATACGACGCAAAAAGGCCTGTCGGCGTCATATCGGGCACGGGGTCAGCCACGTCATTGGTGCCCAGCTGAATGTATACATAATCAGGCACCTCCTGCAAACATGCCGCCCGGAACGCAGCCCAAGCGGGCGTCTCTGTGAAAGTCTGTATCTTCGCCCCGCCCTGATGGAAATACCGCCGATGGGGACTTGAGGTCTCTGAATCTCCGCTATCGACCATTAACCGACGAATATAGCCGTGCCCAAGTAAATAAGTCAACATCGTGAAGTGTAATAAACTTAAAAATCATCGACAGGCTATTATATAATTAAAGCAGACAATAGATCACATGCCCCAGTGATCACCCCAATCAAAATAGGTCAATTAACAGTAATTAACCCAAAAAACAGCAAACAAATACTAGCCAGTAGCGACTTTACAGCATAGTATATGATGGGGTACAATACTCTAAAATAAATGAGAATAAGTATGCGAACCAATAACTGCCTAGAAGTCATAAAGACCTTATCACATAATGGTAACCGCATAACCAGAAGCTTTTTTTACGAAGAAAAGTCACCGGTACAACCTAATATCGTTTTAAAACCAAGTGATTTCCATCCGGTCCGCGCCGTGTCCAAATTGACAAATCCGACCTTGACACTAACATCGACCCTGACCTTGAATAACACAGTTAAGAAATTCGGCATTAAACAAATATTTCTAAGTAGAACACCAAAGTAGGTCAGGTCAGGCCAGTAGAACACGACAGGTTAAGGTCGACGCAATTAAAATGAAACAGCTAGGAAATAAGTGGAATGCCTATATGTATGAGTGTGCATGAAATATAATAAATACATAATGGTAACCGCATAACCAAGAAAGCATTTTTACGAGGTAAAGTCACCTGTACACCCTAATATCGCTTTAAAAACCCAGTGATTTCCATCCGGTCCGCGCCGTTTTCAAAGTGACAAATCCGACCCTTACATCGACCCTGACCCTGAATAACACAGTTAAGAAACGCGGCATTAAATACATATTTTTAAGTAGGACACCCAAGTAGGTCAGGTCAGGCCAGTAGAACACGACAGGTTAAGGTCGACGCAATTAAAATGAAACATCTAGGAAATAACTGAAATACTTATATGTATGAGTGTGCATGAAATATAATAACTACCTGTAATGATATTATTCTGTATATATCTACTATGTGTATGAATGTATGTATATCTATGTGTATGTATGAAGTCTTATATTGTTACTTTCTAGCAAAAAGCAAAAAGCATTAAATTTTGAAAAATTCTGATTGGCTGCGCGCATATCTTCCTGGCGCTGATTGGTCCATTTCTCAAGCCGATCTTTGTGAATTCGAGATAAAGCCTCATAATCAGCTACTTTAAACTAGATTTATCACCAGTAAAATTAATTTTTATACTAAGCCAGGTTCCTAAAACCATTTAAAGTCATTTGTCTAATGCCCTGAATATAAGATAATTTTCATAACCACTTTATAAAACTAGATATATCACCAGCAAAGTTAGTGTGTTACACTAAACCATTTCAGTTATAATACAAGTAAAGTTTAGCTAATACACCAAACCAATCTGTATAACCACTTCTAGTTTCTATCTAACTGTTATAATCGCAACTCCTTATTGTATAACAAGTCGTGCAACTCGCGTGTTTTACAGTGTTCTGTGTGTTGAATTGTGATATATTGATATATTGTACTGTATTGTCCTGTTCTGTGATATATTGTGCTGATCTGTGGTGTGCTGTGTAAGAAAGGGAAGAACAATAATAAAGACAGAAGTCTAGTTAGTTTAGAGAATAAACTAACATCAGGATAATCATAATAACCTTTTCTTAATCCAGTATCAAACTTCTAATATTTAGCAAAAAGCAGTGAAATCTTTGAATAAACCGGAAATAAGCTCGATTCTGATTGGCTAAGAGCAAATAGCAAATTGAAATAGCAAATTGTCTCCTTGGCTCTGATTGGCTCCTTTTTTAATCCAATTTGGGAAATTCACTTAGCTCTTATAACAAAACTTTATTCTATTAGTTTCCTCCCCGTTCAGACCACCGAACCAGCAGGACGTGTCCGTCTTCAATGGAGAGTTATTCGTTGCCGACTATACCAACATACCGACAGCTCTTCAAGCGATGTTGACGCGTCCTGCAGGGGATCCGGAACGTGACCATCACAGACCACCATCAACGTCGGGCCCGGTGTTGGTTTGTTTTCATCGAGCCGAACGTTGAAAGCGTAGAAGAAACGTTTCGTTATGGTATACACCCCACACTAGGGTGTTACCGTGGCCCTTCTCAGGGCCGTTTTTTGCAGTCTACTGGGACATAATCATCATGGACATACGTGGAGCCTACACAGATTGAACGTGAGCTTCGAGGCCATTGTATGGTATTCTTAGTAAGGCTAGACAATGGTTCCGGAAACATACAGACGGCTCACTTTGTTGAGATTCCACGTGTAACAACTACGCAGAACAGTAATCATCACGGGACCAACAACCACGGGATTCTCAATCAACAGGATTGACCTACTGGATAGGCTTCAAATCTACTGTGTCCTGATTGGTCGGGAGCTTCAAATCATCTTTTCGAGCCGACAATCGGATTGACCTAGTCACAATTCTGCAGGCAATCCGATTGGTCAAAACTTCAATCTTCTTAGAAAAGTTAATCAACTATAGTAAACATCGTTGGAATTCTTCAATCAACTCTACTGCTGCTATCTACGCTAAACTACTTTGGACGAGGGATGTTATTTACTTGGACTCTTCTGCACATCGTAAACTTCTATTGAAACGCTCGCCAAAATGACTTGTATCAACACGGCGAGGATAAAGAAAAACTATTCTACTACTATTAGTTTCCTTGTAGTCTTATTAGGGCCATAGTAACAATTTGTTAATCTTACATTAGCAATTTAATCTGACGGGCCCGTTGTCAAACAGTTTTGTGTAATAAAGATTTAAAAAAAAAATAAAAAAAAATCTAATTCAATTCTATAAGAAAATGATCTCCTTGATTCTGATTGGCCCATTCTCAAGCCACTTTGTGAAATAAAACTGAACGCCAAAAATCAAGCCAAACTTCAATAAACAACTCCAAATGGTCTAAGTACTCAAACTGTTGACGATAAACCACCTTTCAGACACATTTAATAACCATTTCCCAGCTGTTAGACATAATTCTAGTATTTACATAGACAACTAAATCTTTACACAAACCGGAAATAAGAATAATTCTGCTCGATTCTGATTGGTTCAATTTCAATCCGGTTTGTGAAACGAAAATTAAAACTGTGCCAAAATCTCAAATCTCATAACATCTCTTAAGTAGGGTGTATTAAAATCTTATTAGGGCTACAGCAACAGAATATAGTATCCATATTTGGCCCGTTATCAAACAGTTTTGTGAAATAAAAATCCAAACAATTAAGAATCTAACGCGATTTGATAGAACATTTTCTCCTTGATTCTGATTGGGCCATTCTCAATCCGGTTTATTAAACAAAATCCAAAGTAAATTACAACAAAAATTGGATCATTCCCGTTCATACCACCGAACCAGCAGGACGTGTCCATCTACGACGAAGTGATTTAGTTGTCATCAGCACTAATCTTCAAGCGATGTCGACGCGTCTTGCAGGGGGATCCGGAACGTGATGACCATCATCGACCACCATCAACGTCGGGCCCAGTGGATTGTTTTATTTATTTCTTTCCCATCGAGCCGAACGTTGAAAGCGTATCAACACGTTCCGTTATGGTATACACCCCACACTAGGGTGATACCGTGGCCCTTCTCAGGGCCGTTTTTTGTAATCTGCCGAGACGTAACCACCACGGATATAATCAACCTACGAACTATGGAGCATACACAGAATGATGGACGCCGTAACACCACCTCCGCAAAAGTTGGGGAACTTTCCGGGGGTCGTTCACCATTCTGGGTTATATTCTAGAACGTAAACAACACGGGACAACGATCACGGGACCACAATCAACAGGATCGACCTACTTGAGAGGCTTCAATTCTCCTGTGTCCTGATTGGTCGGGGAGCTTCCAACATCTTTTCGAGCCGACAATCGAATTGACCTAGTCACAATTCTTCAGGCAATCCGATTGGTCAAAATCTTCAATTGGACTTAATCTACTTGGAACAACAATCTTCAACATACTTTGTGGGGGATTCTACGCCGATGTGCCACCATCTCTAATCTACTGCTGCTATCAACTGTAATCTGCTTTGGACGAGAGACTCCAGCCCTTCCCGGACTCAACCGCACTCCGATAAACTTCTACAGAAAAGCTCGCTAAAATGCGTCAGCAATACAGCGAGGGTAAAGAAAAACTACCACTCACTCACAACAAAAATACATTAAGAAACCATTCTCTGGATCCTCACAACGTGCACGTCGTGGAGAGGGCACAGCCGATATTCAATACCTGAGAACTTGTCATTCTCAGGTTTGAATTGAATATCGGTTGACCGATCGTGAGGATGTCTCCTGCGGCCCATCACAGCACACATCATCTGATGTCTCCAGATCGCTGAAGTCGGAACCGGTACGCTGGCTGAAACTGCAACGGACCTATATACAACAAACAAACATCGGTCATCACGTTGCAGCGAAGCCCACATTCTACCGTGGTTTTTTTATACGCCACAGAAGACTTCAGGGTGACACAGACATCGGGCGGTGTGTGCGGCGCAGGGGTCATATTGTGATGGGGATGGCCCCCAACAATACAGAACCCAGACGGCCAGTAGCGGTTGTAGGACAGCGACACATACCATTAGAGGATGTAGATGTAGAGGACGTAAGAGCAACACCGAAGCAGCCACCACTCAACGCCACAGCGAATCTACATAGAGCGATGCGACACGACACTACACACTACAATTGAATCGACGCAGAATCAACACACAGATACAACACATCACTCAACAAGACCATAGTGCACACCTAATGCCCGTGGCGTACCGGGATTCTCTGGTGTCACATAAGGGCGGAGGCACTATAACCCTTCGAAATAACAACAACAACAACAAGGAAACCATGGATGAAAGTTCTAGAGACCTGTTTGCGAGCAGTATGATAGAGGAACGTGAGGAAGTGAGTTTCCAATTGAAGCTGGAAACCACAGCAAACTCTAGTACGAGTAGTAGTAGTGGGAGTAGTAGTAGTGGGAGTGAGAGTGAGAGTGAAAGTGAGAGTGACTGCAGCACCTGCAGTAGTGCGAGCTACGTAAGTGGCAAATCGGAACTTGACAGCTCGATAACTAGCTGCTCCACCTGCTCCCCAACCACACAGGCCACCAGCAAAGTGGTAAAAAGCTATAGGGACAGCCTTATAGGAGACAGAATAGATAAGATAGAAATATCACAAGAAGGGGAACCAGAACCCCAGGTAGGGCCCGTTATAGACAAGGGAGTAACTTTAGAGCCACAGACGGGTTAAGGCTAGGGTTGCGGATAGGGTTAGGGTTTAGGCTAGGGTTGGGGTTAGGGTTAAGCATAGGCATAGGGTTAGGGTGCTGATGTGTATTTATTTTAATAAATACAACAATCAGCGACAACTTGAAATGACAACTTCTCTCGAGAAAAATAAATGGTCCTGAAAAGGACCTTTGTGTTGAAACCGGTTTGTTTCAGTGCTTTATTTGGATGCTGCCTTGGCCTTCTTTGGCGTCTTGGCCTTCTTTGGCTTGGCTGCCTTAACCTTCTTTGGTGACTTGGTGGCTGCCTTCTTTGGTGTCTTTGCCTTCTTTGGTTTGGCTTCTGCCGCCTTCTTAGGTGTCTTGACCTTCTTGGGCTTGGCGGCCTTCTTTGCAGCGGGCTTCTTTGCTCCAGCGGCCTTGCCTTTGCTGCAGGCTTCTTGGCGGCGACCTTCTTTTTAGGTGTCTTGACCTTCTTTGGTTTGGCTGCTTTGGCTTGGCTGCCTTCTTTGCTGCTTTCTTGACCTCGCCGAGCTTGAATGATCCAAAGGCGCCGCTGCCCTTGGCCTGCTTCAGTACTCCAGTCTTGACGCCAGCTTTCAGTGCGAGCTTTAGATGAGCGTTGACTGCTGGGCTGGGGGCGACGTTGTATGTTGCCGCGATGTACTTTAAAAAAGCCTGTCGAGACGAGCCTCCCCTCTCCTTAAGACTGCCCACAGCGGCAGCAATCATCTCGCTGTACTTTGGGTGGGTTGCTGCCTTCTTCGGCTTGGTGGCCTTCTTCAGTTTCTGCTTTTGTGTAGCCACTACGGCTGCGGGTGCTGCTACGTCTGCCATTATGAATGATCGAAATCTTGGGTTAGAATAAGGCGAAATGTGTGTGTGTGTGTGTGTGTGTGTAATTCTAAGGTTTATAGTCCGTCCGCCAACGAACACGTCAAGGTATACCTGACGCGATGGGCACAATAGAGTCTGGACTTTTAAAGGTGTAATTTTGAATTTTGAAGCTGATATAGACCTTGCCAACAGATCTGTTTAATGCCTAAATATGTGCTAAAAGCGGTGTCAACAACAGCGGTTAATTCAACCTAATTTCGTGTATTGACACCTTCCGGTCCTAGCTTTGTTTGGCGTTGTGTTATATGTGGTGCGTGCTTGTTTTGTAGTGTTATGATTACGTTTTTAACATATCATATTTGCTGGGGTTTGATGAGGGGTATGCCTGTACTACGCCATCTTGGGGATGATTAGCGTGTCCATTTGCAGCATACTAATACTTGTGGTCATCGAAATGGGGCCTGTTCTCTTCAAAATGTCAATTACCGGCAATTTCTAAGGTACAAAACATTTATAGCAAAATTTTCTCGTATGCGATTTATACTGCACTCTCGGGCCTGCGGCCCTCGAGAAGCAGTATAAATCGCATATACTCGAAAAAGTATGCTATAAATATTACTTATATCTAATCTGATACTTGCTTATTAATTACTTGAATATACCCAACGTAGGTGATCTTATATTCTCGTTCTCTTGGGTAGGTATATGTCTTAGTTATATGATATAAGTTAACAATAATAATAATAATAATAATAATAATAATAATAATAATAATAATAATAATAATAACAACAGTATAGCATTATAATATCGCAACGTTTGGCGGGCGGTCGGCATGGTGTCGAGCCGCGTATAGTTGATCATTGGCGTATTCGAGCACTGACAAGCCTTATAAAGCCAAGTAGGCATGGTGTCGAGCCGCGGACAGTTGATCATTGGCGTATTCGAGCACTGACAAGCCTTATAAAGCCAAGTAGGCATGGTGTCGAGCCGCGGACAGTTGATCATTGGCGGATTCGAGCACTGACAAGCATTATAAAGCCAAGTAGGCATGGCGTCGAGCCGCGGACAGTTGATCATTGGCGTATTCGAGCACTGACAAGCCTTATAAAGCCAAGTAGGCATGGTGTCGAGCCGCGGAAAGTTGATCATTGGCGGATTCGAGCAGTGACAAACCTTATAAAGCCAAGTAGGCATGGTGTCGAGCCGCGGACATTTGATCATTGGCGTTTTCGAGCACTGACAAGCCTTATAAAGCCAAGTAGGCATGGTGTCGAGCCGTGGACAGTTGATCATTGGCGGATTCGAGCACTGGCAATCTTTATAAAGGCAAGTATAACAATAACTATAAAAGCAACATCTCCGACGCTTCTAATAAAACAAGTGCTAAATAATATTAAAATGTGTGTATGTATACAACTACGTTTTTGTCGGAGATATTAATGTACACCATGGGATATTCAGTGTTTAATTGTACTTTAAACATATATGACATATACTCATTCTTTATCCCATATATAAATAAAACATGGTTAGAGCAGGTTTTAAGTGAGTGTATTTTCAGTTTTTGTAAGTAAGTGTAATATCATTTTTTGTTTTATTTATGACTTTTAATCTTTCATACTGTTTTATTTAGTGTTGACAATGTTAAATTGCGACTGTTTCGTGTGTGTTTTAGTTTTAGTGTGCAGGTTTGTTTGTCAGTATTAATTATAAGGTTTAGACAATTTTAGGCGTTTTCTAACGAAAATAAATGTGTGGCCCTAAAAAGGGCCGTTTTATGTGTATAGACAGTCGACACTGTTTACTTTCCAGCCTTCTGGGTCTTCTTGGGCAGAAGTACAGCCTGGATGTTGGGCAACACACCACCCTGTGCAATGGTGACTCCGGAGAGAAGTTTGTTCAACTCTTCGTCGTTACGGATAGCCAGCTGCAAGTGACGGGGGATGATCCTGGTCTTCTTGTTGTCTCTGGCGGCGTTACCGGCCAACTCCAACACCTCAATTTTTGTTTAAATTTCGTTGACTCCGCCACAGAGTCCTCCAAAGTTTCTGAATATATTATCAAAGAAGAAAACCAGCACTGTCGGTTAATTCAACCTAATTTCTCGTTACTGGCTTTCTATAGCTGGCTGTAAAGGTGTTGTTAACGGACTGGTATTACTTGCACATAATAATATTAGAAGGAGATGCGGGATACCGTGCGACCTTTTGTTAGGTCGCTAGTATTTATAATTATGGGCACCTATTACAGGGCGATGCGGGGTATGATGCGACCTTTTGACATGGGTCGCCCATACTTATATTTAATGGGCCAGGTAATTTCTTGGACTGTGGTAGAAGGAGATGAGGGATACCATGCGACCTTTTGTTAGGTCGCTAGTATTTATAATTATGGGCACCTATTTCAGGGCGTTGCGGGGTATGATGCGACCTTTTGACATGGGTCGCCCATACTTATATTTAATGGTTCGGGTATTTTTGTAGGTGTGATACGCAGCGACCGTTTTAACAGGTCGCGCGTATTTATACTTAGTGGGCTTGTTTGTTTAGGGTAGTGTGGGATACGCAGCGACCGTTTCTACAGGTCGCCCGTTTTCTAGTATTAGGTTTATTTATTACTTATTAATTTGGTTGCTTTGCAAGTAGGATCGAAGACGACTTCCCGTTCCACCGACAAGTAGTATTGGAGTAGTGTGAAGAGGCTCTGTCCCCCATCCCCATCAGGTGTGTCTGGCTGGCTGCATCGTCGTATGGTAGAGTTGTTGTATGCGTTGTAGGTTGAAGCTTGAAGATGCCCAGACGCACTTGTGCAATACACTTTAGGTGGAAAACAGCTAGTGCCCCTGGGCGGTCGTTGTATCTCGATGTTTGGTTGGTCTTCGTGCCCTGGCTGATGGTCTTCTATCTTGTAGACAGTATGCCGCTAGCTGCTAGGACCTCCCTCTTCAAGACACCATGGTGCATTGTACTGTTTTAGTTAGTTCTCATACCATATATAGAGTGACCAAGTTTGTTTCAAAACGGCCCCACTGAAGGGTTTTTACTATGTTTGGGCATAAAGCCTTTATTTTGTAAATTATAACATTATTTAAACAATAAAACATTTTAAAAAACATTATTTACAAAATGATGATACCGGCAAGATACTGCATTTTATTTTATATTACAGCGTCGCTCAGTAGACCGGATTGACCTACTGGCAATTCACAATTGATTTAAACGTTTCTGAAATTGATTGATAAATTCGACCTTGACCAACATATTTGATAAATTCGACCTTGACAAAACATATTTCAAAAATATTTGCCGGCACCACAAGTAGGTAAGGTCAGGTCAGTAGACCAAGAAAGGTAAAGGTTGACTTATTTGCCAATAAATAACTAACACAATTGCCCCGTTTTTGTCATGTGATTTCCATCCGGTCCGCGCCGTGTATGAAATATACAATCGTCTAAATAATTAATTTTGTGGAACCCATAATTTAAAAACCATTACAAAAACAACAATTTAGTAACGGTGCTCTCATTTTGGACCGCGCGGATAATTTCAATCCGTTTTGCAAAACGAAAATGCAACTTACACCTGATTGGTCCATTTTCAATCCGTTTCGCGAAACAAAAACCAACAATTTCCTGATTGGTCCATTTTCAATCCGTTTAGTAAAACGAAAATAAACCATAATGGCAAAGAAATGGGGATCGAACATGCAACATGTAAATATAAATGTATGATTATATAGCTAATGTAAACATACCAAGATATGGACAAGTCAAAACGCCCTATAACTATAAAACATAGCGAAAGTTAA
>JAWPHD010019047.1:0-37288 GCA_037043455.1 Cyrtodaria siliqua
CAACAAATAATCCGCTTCTGTCGGCACCATTCCTGGAATATAGATATACACTAATGATTTATCGACACTAACTAGTACATATTTGACTATTGACATTTCAATTTTGACCCTTGTGATTTTTGAGTCAAGGGTCATATAACTCTTGACTTTTAAAGTCTATTGAGAACCCTGACTACAATGAAAGATTGATAATTTGATCCTCGTTATTTTTAGTATGTTAATCTGTATACAAGGTCACTCTGATAAATATGTATGATAATTGGGGAAGGTATCTTTTTTAATCCTTGTTGAAATCAGCATTAATGAAATCAACGTTATTAGGCGACATTGCTAAAATTGAGATGTACTATGACATAACACTATTAATCATCGGTCTGCTAAATATGTTAGGAATGGGGAGACCAGTTTTCGTCACCTTGTTTGGTACATATCATTATATACGTGTACATTTATAATCACGAAAACGTGTTATTGCGTGTATGGTTCCTCAAAATGATATATAGGGTCCTATAGAAACACAGCGTCCGAACGCCATGGCATCGTAGGTCCACACTGTACTGCAAACAAGGACTTGAAACTACAATGAAAGAGACAAAAAACAACAGAAAGGGTGGTGAAGACAGGGTTACCGACTTGGAACGGTCAGTAGGCAATAAGACCTACTGGTTAGCTTGAATCGATTTTATATGCGCACAATCCTCGCTATTATCCTGTCTTCAGCGCCCAAATAGACAAGACAGTGTAAACAAAACTAAATCCCATCAAAAGGAAATCTCTAACAATAAAGTCCACATCCAGAGAAACAAACTAAAGATATACATACAAAATAATAAACATCTCAGGATGTATCCAGAATCGTACTGAACAACCATAATAGTTGCAGCTAAAGAGAAGACCAATCTAGGGTACGACCAGAAAATCCGAGGGACGAAAGCTCATGCACCCACCTCCCTTAGTTGGGGTTTCAGTAGCAAATAACAGCTTTCTTATGATTGTTGTTTGTTTATGTGTGTTTATGGCTGACTGTCGTCCTTGAATGTTATTTGTCTGGTTCGAATTTTATATCTACTTTTCCTGTGGACATATCCATGTTTTATAAACGATGCCTATTAGTCTTACAATTCAAGAATTAGTGTTTAGTTTACTCACAGGAGCGTACGTTGAATCTTAGATGTTAATGAAGTTCGATTTTTTTTTTAATTTCAATCACCAAATTAATGATGATCCATTTATTCACACGGTAATAGGTTTGTGAGGGTCGGGGTGGGCCATCCCTCAACAAACCTTACATAAAAACATGTTATATGCAACAAATTATTTTGTAAATAAAGTAATAGGAAATATAATCAAGTGAATAAATGCATATTGTATTCAGAGACAGAACAATGGGGAGTTTTTTTTATTCTTTAGAATTAATTCAATAATTCGAAATTAACAGTTTTTAAAGTAGATGTTTCTACTATAAATACTGTTTAATTAAATTGGTTTTAAATACGTAAATATTCATAACACTTCATATTTAAATGCTTTATCATGTTTATTACTAGTAGTTATATTGATAATATCCAATTGTATCCTGGTGTATTACGGCATTTAAACATACTGAAAGAAGACAACTGTGTTTCGTAATATTGACTTACAAACATTGAACTAAGACAGGGTTTCCTTCTGATTGTCTTTGCTTTTCCTCAACTTCTTGTAAAATATTCATCATAGCTTCGAGATCTTGTGGAACTGTATCATCGCGTGACCATTTTCTGAATGCAATCTGTGTTATGCACTTCTGGTCCTGTCCCTATCGTAATGAGAACAAAATGCTCACTTTTCTGTTGACAGTGTTTGCATAGCGGTATTAATTAGTTTTCATTATTTTTCTTTGTGTTTTGTATTTCTAATCACTTCAATTCTTGCAGACATTAAACATATTTCAGCAAGTCATTAATTTGATTCGATTTGAACAAATTTGGCCGAATATGTGCTTTTATTCACAATGTCGTTAGATGTTCTACAGGAATTCTTAAGATTTAAGAGCTAAGGCACAACAAGAGTTTTTCCCACATCATTTGGAAAACACCAAATCATTTGAAAAACAACACCAAATAACATAGATAATTAGAATTAATAATAATAAAATAAACAACAACAGACAATCCATACATATCACGGTAAAAGATAAAGTTATTGGATTATTTTTATTAAAAGAGCAATCAATTGTTCAGCAATATATAACCTATTATTCGAAAACAGTCCTTAAGCTGCTAAATATTAAACTTACTCCATCATATGTTAATGACGAATCAAAACGGCTCATGGATTACAAAGAAAGTCATCGACATACTCGAACATTTACTAGTATTGTACAAATTTCAAATGCTTACTTTAAATTCCATATTAAAATGTCTAATCGTATAATCAGTTTTGTTTTCCTCTTTGGTGAGTACCATTTCAAAGGGTCCAACAGTTAAACTTCCCTTCTCCGGCAAATATTGTCCAACCTAACAATATGTTATAGTATTTTTGAAACGATGTTTTAGTATTTAAAACGGATATTCTTTTTTAAGACAAGCTCAAAATGATAGTACTCATTTAAAACATTGCAATTTATAGTATTTAAGTAACAAGTCAAACACATGTGCATTGCTATTATATCAAGAATATTTATGTTATCATCATTTCGTTACAGTTTTACCTATGTTCTATTCTTCTAATGATTAAACGTCAATGTGATCACATTTTACCACACTTGATGCCTCATTGTTTTGATTATTGTATAAGAAAACACTATGTGAGATTTATTTTCTATCCTTAAACTCAAACTATAAAAGGGATATAATTGTGATTTATACACACCCTTTCCGTCCCACTGTCGTCAAAGGTGACGATAATCTTTATATGTTTTTCATTTATGAGTCTACAGCAGTCAACAGCCGTGTGTTCCATTGGTGCTTGGGTCAGTAAGTAGCCACGTAAGTCTCTGCTACTCTATAATTCAGTTTTTAAAGAATTATTATTAAACTCCTTTTCTGCACCACAAGGACACCCTAGGATACGATATGCTTTTAATATTATATTACGTATAAACCGCCAAAGTAAACAGTGTATGGTTTCTACTTAATTGTTGACATAAGTTACTAACGATATAAATAGCGCAAGGGAAATAACTACTTCATTGCGTTTCATTAATCATAGTACTAGCAGTACTGACGAGGGTTCAACATTTAAACATAAAAGCCCATTGTCATTATTCTCAAAAATGTTGATTACATATATCGTTCCATATTATCTGTCTTGTTTTATTGCATTTTAGGACCTTTTTTGTGTATTATCCTAAGGTTCTACTGGTATAATAATGACACTGTAAAAAAAATACAAAAAAACAATGGAGAGATAATTCTATCAATGTACACATGTAATAAAAAAGTAAATACATGGGGAAGAAGTGCCAAGTAAGTGCCAAGTAAGAAGATATAATAGTCCCAGTAGTTGATAACTGTTCTCGGGCTAAAGCCCTCAAGCTCTTGTCAACTATCAGGTTGAAAGGAACTGTTTGCTCATGTAACCATAAGTAGTTAGTAGTTGAATTAGAGAAAGAGACATATGGTGACATTGAAGTGGAACAAATGTTTTTAAAATGTCAAGTCTATATAATATTACGAAAAGCCAAGTTACGCATTTTGTGACCGTTATTGGACTTACCGGCACGTATACGGCGTTAATGTAGTCGTTACATCCGGGTACATAACACGACAGGAACGGTCGGTAGTTATTGGCTTATGAAAAGAAGAAATATAGATACGCTATAGTGAACATATATCATTTTAGGTATTAAATATCACACTTTATACTCGAACGCATGCTGCATTTATGGGAGCAGACATGCATCATACATATACTCAAATGTTACTGAGTCGTTCACATGAGTAGAAACGATGCGACATTAGTTGCAAAATAGAACTCAGGAGTATGTATTCGGGATTGCTGATTACATGGATATAATTTGTGAAATATTGTACCGTAACCATGAACATTGAAAAGCCTTTGCAAAACTGTATTATAGTAATCCTGATCTACTTTAAGAATATAAAAATAAGTTAAGAACTATTTTACGACGCGCACTATCATAACTTGACTTTTATTGTGACGTTATTTAAATATAGTTCGCCGCTACACCTCCTCTTTGTTTGATGGACCGACGTAATGTGAACCCTATAATGTCGTCTACCTAAATCCTGTAAAAGTAGGTAACGTTTGACGTTTGTCTTAAATCGTATCTTGTTGTTCCTTTAACTGTTTATTATCTTGTGGCACTGGCACCTGTCAAGGTATTGAGAACTTTGTGGGTTTCTAGGCTTTTTTATATTTATCAATATATGATCATCTGTGTGTTTTTAGAGGATATGGCTTGGCAGGGATTTCTTTATTTACCATGTTTACACTGTCCTGTTTATCTGGAATAAAGAGATCTAGAGCACCGTAGAACCTGGGATTTTTAAACACCAAGCGACACTTTTGCCACTGAGCGTTCCAATGCGGTAGCCCTGATGTTAACATTTTACGTTTAGAGTGTCTCACATTTTGCTTCTATGTGTCGCCGTAATTGTTAACTGTTTTAAATGCGTTTGGTGGACTGCGTTTTGTAACTTTTACATTTCATGTTCGACTTTTATATCTACGTTTCATGTAGCGGATATGGACCACTTCATGCAATGGACTCTGCTTGAATAAACTTCTACAATTAGTTTGCAAATATTAAACAATCTGCTTCATATTCTGTCCATATATAACCATAAATATACATTTGACGACATACGATAGACGGCTGACGAACGACGGACACCAATTGATATCAATAGCTCACTTGAGCTTTAATTAGGTGAGCTAAAACTTAAACATCTAATATATATGGTCATACATAGAAAAACAAACCATACAACAAGGTCTAGCGTTTTTGACCAAAGTATAAAGCTTTAGGAACTGTTTTACTGTTTTTGTGAACTGAAACATCACAACTGTTTAAATTTAACATGAGTGGTCTAATACCAATTCTTTGTCAGAACGGTACATTTTATGTTTTCGCTGAATAATAGAGTGTATATCCCATAGCCGGTTTTCACATTTGTATTATATAACGTATCCACACTTCACTGTTTGCATTTAACATCTTACATATTAGCTTAAAACTTACCAGCCAGAATATTGTTGTATCTGTTCTTGTTTCTGTTTTCCGGAAGTTTTGCTGAAGAAAACGCATCTTTTTTACCATTATCGTGTTTTTGAATGTTAGACAGAACTTCATTCGAGAGACAGACGCTATCGCTCTGCATCTGTTGTAGATGAGAACATATATTTACTACTTCATTGTTGTTTTCAAACATGTGTATAATGTATACCATAGGTTTTCAGTATAAGGACAACCTTTATACATGTGTGGCAAGTTTAAAATGACCGCTAAACTATTCAGCAATTGTAAATGTTCATAACTTCAAAAGTTAACTAAAGTAATGTTCAAAACTACGAATTATTTATTTTCGAGGACTGTTAATATACCTTTAAAAAAATTATTTGAAACTTATTCGAGTAAATATTATCTTTATTTATATGAGGTTGGTGTCTAGTAGTTAAACTTGATCTAGTCGGAAATATTCGAGATTATTTTTAGATGTAAAATTAAATCATGAATAATTCATGTTATGGAAATTAGGAAAGTTATATTTTAAAGTATTACGAGTTGGTATTTCCTCCAAACGTTTCTCATTTATAAATGTTTTCTGTTAACGTTAAATTATTCACTAATTTACCTCAAATGCAGACATCAGTCCTGTTATGCCGGTCTTCTTTTCGACTTGTAGTATATTTCTATATTCGTGTTCATAGCCCTGTAACGGTACCGCTGGAGTGTGTAAAACCAAGGCTTCAAATAGCACCTTGTGTAGATAGTTGTATTGCTCCTGTGGAAGTGATAAAGACTGTAAATAATTCGTTAATACAACTGTTGTTTTAAATGTGTATGTTGGTTGGCTGTGTGATTAAAATGTGTATGTTGGTTGACTGTGTGTTTTAAATATGTGTGTTGGTTGGCTGTATGTTTTAAATGTGTATTTTGGTTGGCTGTGTGTTTTAAATGTGTGTGTTGGCTGGCTGTGTGTTTTAAATGTGTGTGTTGGTTGGCTGTATGTTTTAAATATGTATGTTGGTTGGCTGTGTGTTTTAAATGTGTGTGTTGGTTGGCTGTGTGTTTTAAATGTGTGTGTTGGTTAGCTGTGTGTTTTAAATGTGTATTTTGGTTGGCTCTGTGTTTTAAATGTGTATGTTGGTTGGCTGTGTGTTTTAAATGCAATACTTTCTAAGTGTATACATATATATATGTCTTGTTGTTAAGGCTAAAATGTTGCCAGTCTCAATGTTTTACAAGATATATTTTGGTAGCCATTTGCATTAATATTTTTTTCATTATTAAATCGCACGTCATATATCAACACCAGCAAACAAAGCAATGGTATGGTGCATGTACTGAATGATATTCATTATATCTGCTTTTTAAATTGTAAAATTTACCTATTGTTTGGGGCGCTTGTTTCAGCCAAAGTTTTTTTGGACTTTTAAGATAAAATTAATCTATTACCTAAATAAGTCATATATCAGTGAAACAGACATTTTTAGTGGTAAATAAAAATACCTTACTTTTCAAAATCGGTTGAGAAATAAAAAATTCATGCGCTAAAGTTGTTTTTGGTGGGGCATTTTCAATGCAAAATTCTGCTGCATGAACAATTTGAAAAATATTTTTTTTTAAAATTTGTATCCAAAAATGGTTTTAAATTGTTGGATATTAGTAAATTAAGACACCCTGGAAGTTTTATAGCAAAATATTAAGTATTACTGAAGTTATTTGACATTTCTTAATTTTCTGCTGTCCCACCACCAAGGAATTTACATAGGAAAGGACCCATCAAAAAATCATTTTGGCTGTAAAACATTTATTTCTCAACCGATTTTCAAAAGTAAAGTAGTTTTATTTACCACTAAAAATGCAGGTTCTAATGATATTGAACTGATGTTCGTATTATTTAAATTGCTCGAGTTACTGCAGAAAAACCTTTGGCTGAAACAAGCGCCCCAAACAATACTAGGTTTTGATCAGTAAACTAATGTATACAATACATATGCGATATGTCCGACCAAAACATCGAATGTGTACCTGATTTTGAACCATGTTTACACGTTGTCGTCTCAGTACCTGTACACACTGGTAAACATTTACGTAGTTCATCTCCTTACCTTGGTCATACAGTATATCCAAGGCTATAAATGTTCCTGTCCTACCTACCCCAGCGCTATAATACATATAAATACAATAATTAAAATTGATATAGCTGTCATTGTAGGCAATACGTCATTATTTCCAGAGTTTGAGCCATGTTTACACGTTGTCGTCTCAGTTCCTGCACACACTGGTAAACATTTACGTTGTTCAACTCTTTACCATGGTCATACCGTATAGCCAAGGTTATACATGTTCCTGTCCTACCAACCCCGGCAATAGATTGATGAACAAAACGATTTTCGTAATAGTTTTAATACTTTGTATTTCAAGAACAAGAAGTACAAATGGGACTAAACTATTCAACTGAGAATTATGGTAGCCAAAAACGTATGTACATACTTCTTCATAAAATTGTGTGACGCCCTCGGGATGACAAATTGTTATCCCGGGGATAACTCGATAGTCTAAAATATATCGATCACTACCGAAGAACAATTGCCACAGTTTGGTACTGAATACGATTGTTGAGAGGTTTTGAATACAAATTGCTGAGTATAAGGAACCATACTATGTTTAAACAAAGGTATATAATTGACAATAAATAATTTATTTCAATTAATATTACCCTGGGATAATCAATAAATATTGGGGCAATTCCAATTGCCTTTTCTAGGTCAATGAGATGATAAAGGTAATTGATAAAAGCATTTAGATAACTAGTATTTTAAATCGAACATGTATGATTTTCCTGTATACTCGTATGTATATCTATACACAAACAGTGGTCAACATTACCTACCTTAGAGACTTGCATTCAAGACAGGTGACAGGCTATGACATTAAACATCATTTTGTAAAATAGAGCTTTGCAGAAATATCTTCAAATACCAACATGGGACCCCTTTGGTGAAACCCATTCTAAACCTGGATACGTCATTTAAGCATTAATGCTAGTCTAACAAAATTATAACATTCATTTTATAGTAACAATTTTAATAATACTATTAATTCTCAATATACTTAAACTGGTCCTAACAAATGTACACAGCATTTGCAATATAAGATCTATACACACCAATCTAGGTAGTAGCAGCAAGACATAGTACAATAAATATATATAAAAGGGTATACAAGCATTTTGGTCCTTCACACAATTCCTTTGTTATGAGCACAAACTTAGTATGTCAATAAAACTAACACTGACCATTGTACAGTGAATGTGCAGTCAGTGTGATGACAATAAAAGACGAAAATACTGTTTATAGTGGATAATTATGTAGGAAAGTAATATTGTGAAAGAAGTAAAAAACATGTTTATTTTACCATTGCTTGCTCCTTTTACATAAATTGGTATATGCATGTAAAGATATTATATTGCAAATTCTGTGTAAAAATGTAGACATATGTTTGTAAGTTATGTTAGTTTGCAAATTCCCTAATTCAATGTGATTTACGAAGGCATTACAGCAATAGTAACATATATTTACTAACAAAGTATGAGTTGTTTGAATGGATATGAATGAACAATATTATGCATACCTGCAGTGTACCAACCATGGGTGGGAAGATTCTATGTCATCTTTACGAACTTTGTACCAAAACTGTACCAAGCTTGTAAGTCCTTTCGGTGTGCTTTTATCTAGCCAACTCGTAAATTGGTACTGGGTCACCATTCTCTGTTTGCTTTGTGGGATCTAAAGCAAGTAAAGAAAATGCTTGATGTTTTTATCATGAAAGTGGTATTAGACATATAACTGAATTTGTACTGTGGTTTAATTCAGACGACACTCGTCATATATGTTTGCCCTATATTATATTAACCATTTTCATTTCTAAGTGTTGTTTAACTTTAAGTTTGCCCAATTACAAATCAGAATATTAGGAATGGTATAACCTACTCTCGTATAGAAATGTGTTTATGAATTTGAATTTCGCACTTCCGTCCAAAATGTATCACATGTTTTTAGTATTCAATTGCTAATATCAACGACCATCAATTATTTATCAAACCAGCATATTGCAGAAGTGGTTCAAGTCAAAATAATATCTAAAGGAATATATGACATCTATGCCATAGTTAGGTTAATTTTATTCAATGGAACTTCGATAGATTATAAATATTAAATCCTTCTCTTCAATACCATAATACCCAATTTAAAATACATTTCCGGTTAAAAGAAACATAATGTATATTTGTAGACGATGCTAAATTTGTGTTTCAACTCACGGAGTTTACAATAAACAACAAATACTGATAAAGGTGATCCTTTGGGAGCAACAAACACAATTAAGAGAATAAAGCAGCAGACTCGGTTTTATTGAGTCTGTTCATGAGAAGTAATGAAAAAAGCAACACCTCTCAATAAAGTATGCAAACTCTTCCTCTGAATCAATTGTTACAGATAACGCTCCGTAACTTGATAGAACGTCACTGTTCCGTTATTGGATATGAATCATTCCAGTTACATTTAACATAATGTGTATCTGTTAAAAGTTCTCCAGCCATGTTTTGTTTCATGAACATGCTTATGTTTATTTAAATCGAAATCGATACACAACAATAGATATTTACAATTTGTGTGAAAAGCGAGGATAAACTTTTATTTGATGACGTAGAAAACTTTGAACAGGTACATTAATCCACAGGCAAATGTATTTATCAATTATCTGGTAATAGTTATACAATGCAGATTTACCTCATTTCCCCGTGAAGCCACGCAGTGGTAAAAGTAGTATCTACGTCATGCAAATAATACTTATTTTTACATACAACTTAGTAGCGGTTTTCAATATATTTTTCTCTCCGGGACTATCAATAAATGTTCATATGACGTTTAAGAGTTAAATGTTTTAATTGATAATACTACAAAAAGGGTGGCCATTCATCTTTAACGGTGCTAATGTCTTGTTCAACTCACGGATTTAACAATAAACTTTCTGATTGTGAAGTCTGCAAACTCTTCTTCTGAATCAATTGTAACCGATATGGAACCGTAGCTGGATGGCTCGTTTTTTTTCCAGTATCGAAGACATTTCACCTAGATAAAATAAAAAACAATTTAATTTATATTCATCAATACATAAACGTGGAAGGCACTTATTCTTTCCAGTATCGAAGAAATTTCTCCTAAATAAAATTAAAACAGTTTAAATTACATAATAATTTATTATTAATGTAATTCATTAAGTAAAGAAATACATCACCGCAATTATCAAATATTCAAACTCATATATGCATTTTATTATTCTCGGTTTAAATTTGATAATCTGGTGTGTGACTAATATCATGAATATACTGGAATACCTTTCCGTTTTCAATAAGATTGGCTACCATGACAATTTTGGTAACCTCTTTTTCCCATACCATTCTCCAGAATTCATCGATGTTGTAAATCGTCGGAGCTAGAGTTACAACAAATGCAAAATTACATAAACGACGAATATAAATATGTTAGTTTATGCATGTGAATTATTGTAACACTAAAACATCAGTACTGTTTTAAGATTGGCATGAACATAAATTATTATTATTATCATTATTATTATTTCATTACTCGCTTTGTTAGAATATGGCGATATTTGTACTCGTCAAAATCATTTGGTTATTGGCACACATATTAGTTCATTTCGTATTCGACACTTGGCCCTTCCCGTTTAAAGTGATATACTAAAGGTTTTTCTTCTTACGGATTGCAGTAGGTATACATTACTGGTTCTACCCACTAAAACTTAAAACTGGCATGGTCTACTTCAAAAACAAATCGACAAAGCTGCGTGTATATATGTATATACAGGATAAATAAAACATCAGCTTAGAATTGTTTATTGTCAATTGTATACCATTGTTTAAAAATAGTATGATACCTTATAGTCAACAAGTTGTATTCCAAAAACAATTACGATTCAACTAATTAAAAACAGTACAATTTTCAAATTGCATGTTAGCTTAACAACGTTAATTTATTAACCTCCTTACGGACAACAACTAGATCATCATCCAGTTACCTAGTAATAAACGAATGCTTTATCGTCTAAACGGGCACTAACTCATGCAGATTTCACGAATATTAATTGTATATTTATATACATAGTTTTAATTCGGCTATTTGATTCATCGCTTTTTGAGGGATTTGATAGGTTACCTATAATGTATTCAAAGTGAATGTAGGTACACATAAGGCTCTTGAATAGTATATAAAAATTAAAGGTGTTTTATTTTTATAAAGATACGAAACACAAATTACTGACATTTTTGATTTTGGCATGCTAATATGATAGTTTATATTCATTAAAAACATAGACAATTCCATTCCGACCAGTTATCATGAAAAAACAACATAATTCGCAGTATGGATTTAATTACCGTTAAAACAAACTTGTGATTATAATTATGGATGCGCACCTCGTCAGCTTAGAAAAAAACATGAAACGAGCTATACAAATGTTTCTGGAACATGTTTGTCTGGGTAAACGATGTTTTCTGATAATAATGACATATTATGGTGTTTAAGAACGCAAATGCGTTATGTATCGTTTAACGGTGTGTCGAGTTGCATATTAATTACTGTCCTGACCTTTTACCTATAGCGTTAATCTTTTGTTGTGAGTATGTGAAATACTACTAATAATACAACGTCACAAGTCATTCTACTGAGAACTGAATGTAAAGTGATGCAAAGGTATACATTTACACATTAGAATTTGTAGCGTATGCACAACTTACATATTTAACTGTAAAGGTTTAAAGATAATTCAACGTTTGTGTTAATGAATAATGAAGTACATTATTACTGAAAAAGGAGTTTAAATGTTCATGCGATGATTTTCAAATGTGTACTCACACATACGTTAAAATACCCGGAAGGTGTCGTGTTTCAGCATTGTATTATACTTTATGTATTTTAATATGTAAATGCTGTGTATTTATTAGAATGTTAATTAACGGCTCAACAGCGCAATGTGTGTAGAGCCGCCTCAGAGAGATGGGAAGGATACACAGGAATCCGGAAACTTGCTCTGCCCTTAGAAACGACTATATTTTTATGTTTTTAGCGTGATCCAGGATATGCTCATATATACGGCGCCACCCGATTAACTTTACCTCATCCGAAAGACGAGGCTAAGGAAAATGGTCTTACCCAAGAACACACCGATGAAATTCAGTGACACTGGTGAGGCTTAAATATGGCTCCTCCGGTTTCACAGTCACCGTGCTAACCACTCATTTGATCACGTCATCCACCGTTATGTAAAAAGAAACAGTCAAGCACAAGGAAAACGTTTATTTCCCTTTGCAAATGTATGATTCCAGAAACTTAGAGCGCTTACTTTTTTTCACTATGTATGCAGAGTCTTATAGTGTAGGAGGTAGTTGAAATTTATATATCCGCATTCAGATGAACTATAAGTTCTTAAAGTACAATCATAGACCACAACCCTACCTTGAGTAGCAATGTATGCTTTCTTTAGCTTGTGTCCCTGAAACAAAGGTGTGTCATTCAGTATACATCAATTAGAACAGACAGAACAAACAAACACACAATACCAAAAGAACCACCATTGCATGTATCATTAGGACAATCGTCGAAACATAATATACAATGATGAAATTGGATACAAAAACACAGAAAATTGCTTAAAACGTATTAAGGCATTTAATACAATAAACTAAGTTTACTAAGTTATGAAAAGCCCATGTTTTTCAGAAACATTCACTTGAGAGAATAATTAGATAAAAACTCATTAATCTATGGTATATATACAATATGTGTATTCTATATTAAGAACAGTTGCTAATTAACTTATACCATATGCCACTTACATTGATGAAGCTGGCATTGATATAATCTGAGTCTGGCTGTCCTGGTAAAGTCCGCAACACAACTCTCGAGTGATCATCTGGAATATTGTACGACGTACAGATCATAGAATAATTTTCATCGTGATAATACATACGTATAGGATGCAATTTAATAGCATGTATTGAAAAGCTCCATTTTTGGAAGTGGATGTATTAATTTGATGTGTTTGTCTTCTTGATAAATGGACATGCTTTGTTCTCTGTTTTGGTGGTGGGGTGGAGATGAGATGGAATAGTTGTTATTGATGTTTTAAAAGAACATTACAATTCTCAATATTAAAAACATAAGATGAAACAGGAGAATACACGCTCACAAGTCTATTCAAGAGTCACTTTCTATAGCTGTATTTGAACAAAAAGGACAGAAAAGAAAAAAATCAAGACTTACAAGCATACATATGCGTATATCTGTTTTTTTGTCTGTTTGTAGTTTTTGACGCAACAGCTGTCGAATGTACTATTCCGTAAGGTAATTTCTGTAATTTAAACAAAGGCATATGATATATACAGAACAGAAACTTACTCATTATTCATACAAAACCGTAATTGATACCATATATTTTGAAATCCATTTAGATGTTTTATACTGTATATGTAATTCAAATTTAAATATTAGATTTAGACTTCAAAGTGACTTACATTGAATTCGTTGGCAAAATGATCTTTCTTCAAGCTGCTGCTTCTGCTTCTGATGTACTCCTTCAGATCGGTCAGACAAACAGCATGCTTAGGTATAGGAGTATTGCCGGTTTTGCTCGGCCTTGTTTCCATCGGTAGCTTGCTGGTACTTGATCCCGTTTGTGGCTGTTTCTTTCCGCCTGCTGTATATAACGGCAAGTACGGGTTATTATGTCGTGTATATGTGTAATAGTGCACGTGTAATTACACCCTTTCTACATGTAATTATAAGCGAACATTATTTAATTCAACTAAGACAGTCTATCAAAGTCGAAGGCATACGTTTCTAAACACAGCAAATGCGCACATAAGAATAAGAATTATTAAATTTACTAACAAGCGAGGTTGAATCCACTAACAAGCGAGGTCGACCATAAGAATTGTCAAGCGCTGTAATACATTTCAAACTAAGGTTTGAAAACACGCATGAAACAAGTATATTTTAAGTAGTTTGAACTGAATTACTTAAGGAATAAGGGGTGTTTTTAACATGCTTTAAATGCGTTATTAAGCAGAGTTATTTTCAGGATTAATAGCTAGATATAACACTTTCAAGGCACAGTCACTCGTGTAAATACCGACAATCAAAACATAAAGCAAGTCGACGATAACTGGATTACAACGTGCAGGGGCGTAGCTAGCCCTCTATTCATGTGGAAACATAATTGTGCTAGGGGGGTTCGGGGGCATCCCCCCGGAAAAGTTTGAAAACAATGGTGCAATCTGGTGCATTCTGGGCGTTCTGAGGTGCTTTATTTAGTACTGAAAATCGACAGTTTTAGGATCATAAATCAGCAAATAAACCCTTTACTCGGCAGATTTTTCTCTGAAATAGAGCTAAAATATCAATCATACTGCAGTATGTTTTAGCTTTGGGCGATTTTTTTTTTGTCAGAATCATGTGGATTCAGCCGCGAACTCGCGTATAGGCAGCTACGCGCCTGACGTGATATAGTACAATGTACATAGTCAACTATTTGAAACTGGCGATACACTTTAATAATAAGTATACATTTATATCCACAGTTATTTTCAAAAAAGACGAAACAAAAATTAGAGAAATTGTTTCGTTGAGTTTGCTGACTTAATTTTTCATTTAAATTCAGAAATTAACGCTTCATGTCCGTAGCACGACTGACAATCATTTCGAGATGAAATAAATCGGTTCAGTGTGTTGAAATTGCTATATTTAACTGACCGTTGATTTTATATACTTTACCGATTTCAATATACTACTTCATTTTCTTAGTTATTTTTAATCCAATGATAAGTTACATACAACTTTCCGGAAAAAATGTATTTTTTGAAAAACAAAGGATGTCACTAAATAACAACAATTCCCAAACACTACCTGAGAGTACGAGGACCGTTCAAATATAACGCGAACATTTTTAATAGTTATTACACTTTTATAAATCAAGTAAACTAAACTATATAATAGCAATAAAGGTTTACATTTTTAAGTTTATTTCTGTATATATTATAAAACTATTCGAAACAAATTTCAAGAAATACGAGTTTTTACAACCCCACTGTAGACGCCGCGGAGCGCTTCGTTTGTGTGCTAGGCGTCGCCGTCAAAACCAATAACAACCTAAGTTATAAATGATGAAATATGCTAGAAATAACCATTAAGTGGTCCCGCCTTAATTCCATTAAGCGATGGGAAAGCTTATATTAGCAGGATTTTATAACGGATATTCGATAAATTAATAAAACACGTTGTAGCATGGTCGGTGACATTTCCTTTGATGAATACACAACATTAAATCGTTTAATTTAGGGTAACTAAAGGGGCGTGGCTAAACCGTATAACAACTACCAAATATAGGAAGTAAGAGTACGGTCACTCTGACGTCACAGATAGAAAAATATAGAGTCTGTCTCAGCTCGTTGGTTATTTAAACACCCCGATGGGATACGCCCATCTCGGTGTTTGAATAAGCCAACTCGCTGAGACCAGACTCGATCTAATATTTAAAAACATAGTTTACTGAAAAAATGCCGTAACCTGTTTAAAATTACCTATTACATATTTTACTTTTACAATGTGCAAACTATTTAAGCCTAAATTATTAAGGTTTATTTCATACCGCAGCCAACCCCGTTTTTGCTTCTTGGAAAAGGGGTTGGATGGGGTATGAAAGTTAATACTCGGACCACGTAATGATACGTAATTGTTATTTAATTAGATCATTGTATTATTCATGGTTTCCATTAAATAAATATTTTACAGCATTGTTGAATAATCATGTTTTATAAGTATATCACAGCCTCGGAAAGGGATCATACAAATTCGATTGAGATTAGCATAAATATTCAAAATATTTAGAAAACAAATAGCATAGTCATTCCAAAAGACATGTTTATTGAACATATATCGGTATTCATAATTTATTAACAATAAAGCCACATATATATTTTGAAAAAAAACATGTAAACTTTTAAAATTTTATGTTTTGGTATTTCATTTTTGTATTAAACCTTTTCTTTTATTAAAAGTTCCTATTCTTAAATATGTTATTAATATTTTAGTGCTCTTTGAATTTTTCTGACGTCCTCAATTTCAACTTAAAGGCGAGGAAGTGTTCATCTTCTTATTTATACTTATCATAGTTCTCCTTGTTCAATATTCATACAATTTCATAATTGCCACTTTAGTTTTATGTATTTTTGCCAACGATTTCTTTTTATTTAGCCATTCCAGAAATGCGGTTATGAAATACTGATGTCACAATTTGGACTGCTCCGTAGATGGGTTTCTCGCCCTATTATCATGATTATATCATTCATTGCAACGTAACTAGATATGGTATCGAAATTTTGTTTAAATCATTTGATATCTTATGAGTTGGATTATAAAATAATTATATGATTTGTAAAGGTTTACGTCAATAAATGAGTGCGATATCGAAAACGTCCGAGTACTGTTTGAACAGCTTTCGTAGTTCCGGCAGTTGAAACTAACAGACTGAGTGTATAATTCTCGGCTCGGATAAGCCCATATATTTCATCATTTAGCATAAACAAATATTTGACTATGTACTGAAATGTATGCATTAAATTTAGTTAAAATATAGCAGGTAACTACAATTGTTTTCGATAAAATATTTTCAAAAACAATCATTTAACTTGATAGCATGCAACCATACTTGTATACACGATAATAACAGCTCATACCTGGTTTAATTTTGAGAGACCGAATTGCTCTGTAATTTATGAGGATGCCATGTCTGTCATTCGGCTTGGTTTGAATACTTTCGGTTTTGTTGTTATCGTTGTCAGGGACGCTGTTAGTATCATCTAATTCGAAAGTGTTCACCATCAAGTCTTGTTTTCTATAATGTAATGAATGTAAAGACAAGTGCCAACTTAAATGGACTTGAGATTCTTGGGTCCATTACTGTCAATTATGGCGGTTTGCGTGCCCAGATTTTGTCAATTAACAACTTTAAAATGAGTCTAGTTACTATACTTTTGTTGAATGTTAATTTTATGGCATTAATAAAATGTTGATTGTGTTTTATAGCATTTATAAAATGCACATTTTCAACTCTACACTGTTTTTCTTGTTGTTTTTTTGCCATATGAGCTTCGTAAATTGTAGATCACGCATTAACAGTTATCGTGTAAAAGGACGAGATCTGATGTTTAGTATGAAGTTGCCAATGTGCGTATCGGGCCTCGTCTGTTATTCATCATATTCATCTGATGTTATGCATCTATAATGTAACTTTGTTCTTGTTATCTTTAATATTGTTAGTAAAATCGAGGCGATTAGTTATGGCTGCAATATAATTGTTCAAATGATGTTTAAATGCTTCACATCAATATTTTAGGTCATACATTGAGTCATAAATAAAACACAAGCATTCAAGTTAAATTTGTCAAGTATACACGTTTACAAATATGATTTACTAAATCTATAGAAAAAGTATAAAAGTCGAACAAATAAGGCAGCTTTCACAGAAAACAGTAACCCTAAAACGCACGCAAAAATACATGAATGGCAATGTTAATAAGGAATAAAGGCATATCAAGTCACAAACATAAAAATGCGTTGACAATAGGGCTACCGCCTTGGAATGGTCAGTGACATAAAAGGCCGGTGAGCGTTTAAACCAGGTTCTAAAATGCACCAAACCTCACACTTACCCTGCTGTCATCCCAATAAAACGGAACAGTGTAAATGAAGAAATCCCCGCCAAGAACCATTCTCTAACCATCAAGGCAGCATTAATAGGAACTATAACACGAACAATAGCCTAGAAAACCACAAAGAACGTACTCAATGACTTGGCAGAAGCCAGAGCAACAAGAGAATAAACCATTGATGGCACGACAAGACAAGATGCATACTAACATCAAACGTCACCGTCTTTTTGGGCTTTAGGTAGACTTCATCATGGGGTCCACGGCCTGTTCGGTCATCGCACAATTAAAGAGAAAATCTAGTGGTAAATTGTAAATGGGTTCACCACCAAGCATGCAGTGCGTTGAAAAATGGTAGGGTCATAACCTCTTTTATGAAACGTTTTAACAAGTTTAACAAAGATAGTATGAAAGTGATCATGACCAAGGATCTTACGAGGTTAGTAAATCACGTCACTATAGAAGTCAGGTTGTGATAGTCCTTGTCGCAGAGGAGTTCTTAAATTACTTTTATATTTGGAAAGAAGATTAGGGGTACAATAATACAATTTTGCAAAGGTTTTACGAAGTTAATGGTAACGGTAGCCCTGATGGATTAGCTTTTTAGTTATACCAAGTTTACGAATATTAAAGTCCCCAACTCGAGTACAAGCTCTAGAAAAACAAATAAGTTGAGACACATAGACCCCATAAGAAGTTGCTCGGGGAAGAGAGACTTGTACGAAAACAATGCCATTACAAAATTATAACGGATTAATGGTGTGTTAAATAAATTGCTAAATTTAGCTTCGAAGCCTCTAACGGACAAACATACAAGCACGTACTCTGATGTTCTATACACTACCTCATATTTCGACGTCTGAGTCTGACAAATAACACTATTAACAAAACGATAACAATAAAAATGGTGGCAGTCACAATACCACCGACTGGTACTCTTGTCCTGGATTCTGGCTCAGGGGCCTCTGAAATGATATACATTAAGGAGGTTGACTGGGAAAGGATGAAGTTTGTTTTAATTGATATTTAAAGCTTCTTTGGTATCATTTTCCAATAGACGTCTTTGAAGACGACACATATTTGTACATGTTGTAACTCAAAAATGCCACTAAAAAGAGGAAATTTAAATAGAATCATTGAACATTTTCACATTGCATTTATTGAAAACCAATAATTAATTGTCGATTGCATATATACACATCTCTCAAAAAATACACAAACGGTTGTAGTCCTCATTCGTCTTGTTACTTTATATGGACCGTACCCCATCCACTTTTTTTACAAAAAAACAATTCAAGATAAAAAAAAGTATGTTCTAATGCTCAGCATATTTTTAAAACTTGTATAAGACAAAGTCATATGACATTTCTTTCAAAACAAGTAAAAATATACATAGGTCATCAGGTTTTTCCCCTGAAAGAATACTTCATGAAAAGACATACAAGCTATTTTTTATGTGGACACATAATCCATCAGATCTGAGATGTATCTAAAATTAAAAAAATATTTTGGTGTTTGAAAAAGGTAGACACATTCACATCACGCTCCATGACTATATTTTAAACCTATTTTCATGCTTAGAAACTATTTAAGAGAAATATTTAGTTCTTTGGGTCGCATACTTTACAACGGGTATTGATTTTACATGGACTAAATTTACAAGTGCTTTTTCATCATTGGAACTTCTCACGTTGGAACATGATTAGATTTGCATGTCTTTTTTAAAATAATGTATGTATTTTGAAATTAATCTAGATCTTTCTATACAGGTATATGTTTTGTCCGTTTTTATCTAAATGAACATTACCTAGTTGCTTGAAAATAGAAAATGTATTAATACCACTGATACATTTTGTGTTTGGCTGTGTTGGAGGCTTAATTTAGAAAAATACAAAGATTTGGGATACAAATACGATAACAACATTGACCTATTGGTTTAATTATAATACCAAGTCGTCGATGCAATCACGGCCTTAGCTTTTTCATTCAGCTTAAACACATATTCAGTTTTAAAAAGGCATACAAACAATCTTCTTACCCTCTTCACAAATATCTCCACGCCAGCCAGGAGAACATCCACGAGGACAGTGGCCTGTAACCTTCTGACATGCATCTCCATCGTTACAATTCCCACATGTTTGGAGGCATTGTTGGCCATAGAGTCCATCTTCACAAACTATTAAAACATTAGGAAGGAGCTTTTTACTATTTTACATATAGAATATGAAATTAAAAAATTAGTAAAAAAAGTTAGGTGATTATTCGGCAAATAGGATCATTCCTATCTGGTTTCTTGAGAGAGGCAAGTTTTGATAATTTTATTACAGTGCACATATTACAAGAAGATATGACCATTTAAATGGTATTCTAAAATGAAAATGGGACCTATCATTTTGAGAACTATGAAGTGATATTTCTTAACATATAAGACATATTGATGAAATTATTGATTAAGGGCAATGCAAATTGCTAAAAAGTAATGCAAACTCCTTAACACAAGTTATAATGCATTATTACACTTTTAATATACCGATTTTCAAACAGATGCTGTGATTTCCTTTACTTTAAATAAGTAGATTATCTTATTTATAAATATTCCATAAACGATACTTAGAACTATGATGTCATAGCTACGACAAGACAATATTAAAGACAAACATATATTATATTATCCCAGTTATAGCACTGTAGAAATGTTTTTTTCCCATTAGCATGATTAGAGAGAGAGAGAGACAGAGAGACAGAGAGAGAGAGAATATCTTCGGAAAAATAATAAATAATATTGGCATTTTATAACGACAACATTTTCTATGTGACGTCATGACGTCATCAATTAATGAGCTTTATGCAACCTCACAATGGTACAATAGCTGTCAGTTTAGCAGTTAAACGGAGGAAAACATTAATAATAATTGTTTTCAAATTCGATGTCCATGGATTATTTAACTGATTCCGTTTACGTGAAATTAATTTGGTACAGATATAGTTCCTTGTTTTATCTTGTAATATAGTTCCTGTCAAGTAATTGATTCGAAATGTTTCCAAAATATAATCTTTTTTGTTTTCGTACTGTCAATCAATATATGTTAATGTTGGTTCAAATATTCATCTGTTTGTGAGAGGTAATATAAGGTGCAACAACTGTCACCCACCCTAGCGCGTCTTAAGGTTCCCCGGCCATGTTTTGTTTCATGGACATGTTTATGTTTATTTAAATCGAAATCTATTCACCACAATATATTATTTACAATTCACACATTGCATATCTGTGAAAACGAGAATAAGATGTTATTTGATGACGTAGAAAACTTTGAACAGATAAATTAATCCACAGGTAAATGTATTTATCAATTATCTGACAATAGTTGTGCAGCTATACAATTCAGACTTACCTCCTTTCCCCGTGCAGTCACGCAATTGTAAAAGTTGTATCTACGTCATGCAAATAATGCCTATTGTTAAATACAACTTAGTAG
This sequence comes from Cyrtodaria siliqua, assembly GCA_037043455.1. NCBI lineage: Eukaryota > Metazoa > Mollusca > Bivalvia > Adapedonta > Hiatellidae > Cyrtodaria > Cyrtodaria siliqua. The sequence continues at coordinate 21,431 of JAWPHD010019047.1, forward strand.
CGGTTTTAAATATATGTTTCTCTTCGGGACTATCAATGCATGTTCATTTCGTTTAAGAGTTAAATGTGTTAATTGGTAATACTATAAAAAGGGTGGCCATTCATCGTTAATCGGTTAACTACTTCAAAGACTCAAAACCAGGGTTTGATGATCCCAAAGGACTAGTAAGTTATAACACTACTGAATTGTAGACCGGCGATTTTTTACAGTCGCCTAACAGTACTAAGCAAACGCTAGTGTGAAAAATACTGAAAATGGGCCTATTTGGAATCAACAACACAAACAAGATAGAAAAAGTGCACACTCGGTTTCATTGAGTCTATCCATGAGAAGAAATGTAAGGTGCAACATATCTCAGGCTCCCCTAGTACCGAATTAAGCGGTTTGTGTTATTTAGTATGAAACATAAGAGGCGGTTTATAAAATTGTTGATATGTTTCACATTGCAGCAAATAATATGGAAGTTAAATCTTTCAAATTAAATGACAAACACGTACAACTGGACTGGTGGGATGTTGAATGTGAACATATGAAAACATGAAGAAAGAAACACTCCGACAATTAAGAAATTTCCGAATGATCATAACGCGAAAAAAACTACACTATTTTAAACATTGCAAACATGGATTTAAGCAGTATTGTAAACAAAAACAAAATGAATTGCAGCCATTTTTTAGACAAAAATAGAATCGCGGAATAATACAAATTTGTTTTGGAAAACGGTTAAAAAGCTTCGATTACACAGTAATACATCTACTAAATATGTCTCCAAAGCTGAGTGGTATGAACATTTTAAACAATTATTGTATATTGAAAACTTGGGTAACACTTTAGATTTTGAAAACCTTCAACAACAGAATCATATTATCGATGACATTTTTAATGACCAATTTTCACTTTCAGAGCTACAGAGAAGTGTTAAAGATTTTAAACTTGTTAAATCAACAGGTCCTAGTGGAATACTAGCAGAGATGGTAAAATGCACACTTTCAGACACCTCATGACGCTTACAACTTCCTAATTATTTCTCTTATAGACACAAAACGATTTTAACTGGTATTATGTTCAATCGATTATCAACCTGGGCCGAAAGTCATAATAATATTGATGAAGCATAATCCGGTTTTAGAAATATAGGTAATCTGTTTACGTTAATGTCTATGATTCAAAAGTATATCAGTAAAAAAGACGAGAGATTTTATTGCCTGTTTGTTGATTTTTGTAAAGCTTTCGATACAATTGATCATACAGAGCTGTTAAACAGCGTTATAAGAAAAGGAGTGGGTGGTAAATATATGACAGTTTTAATTGACATGTACAATAATCTTTCATCATGCGTTCGCACTGATCGTGATAGTTATACGGGCGTACTTAAATGTAATATAGGGTGTCGGAAAGGATGTAAATTAAGCACGTTCAGTTCAACCTCTTTATAAATGACGTGATTGACGAATTAAAGCATATTTCAGAAGAAGTTGGTGATATCTTTGCAATTTTATACGCCGATGAAATGGCAAACTGCAGTGATACCGTAAGACTTATGCAGTTTCAGATAAATGTTATTTCCAACTTTTGAATTAGAAATGGTATGCAATTTAATTTAAAGAAAACACAATTATAGTCTTAGTAACGGGGTCTTTCTTAGAGGAAACGAAAACTCATTTTATAAGTATATGGGTTTATACATCACCACAAAAACTAATATTGACTAAAGCAAAATGTATGCTTACAATTCAAAGTAAAACATAGATTATATCACTATACAAACTTCAAAGAAATGTAGGTTTCTTTAATCATTATGAACTGGTTGCGCCAATCTTAACATATGGATCAGAACTGCGGGTATATGAATACTCCCCATGCATTGAAAATGCTCATAACCAATTTTGTTGTAGATATTTAAAATTGTACAAAATACTATTCACGCTTTTGCACGTGGCGAATGAGGCAGGTTTCTTCTTTTTATTATTTATTATTGTAAATGTGTCAACTATGGCTACATCTTATCCGAATGAACAATACAAGGTACCCTAAACAGTATTCTGTTATGCTCAGAAATTTGATGAGGCTGGAAGAGTAACCTGGCAAACACATGTGAAATCCCATTACGTGGTCCGAGTATTAACTTTCATACCCCATCCAACCCCATCTACAAGAAGCGAAAACGGGGTTAGCTGGGGTATGAAATAAACCTTAAGTTCGGCTTAAACAGTTTGCATCTTGTAAAATTAAAACATTTAATAGGTAATTTTAAACATGTTACCGCATTTGTTTAGTAAAAAATGTTTTTAAACGTGTTTTGTTGTCGAAATATCCGTTATAAAATCCTGCAAATATAAGCTTTCCTATCGCTTAATGGATTTAAGGCTGGACCACATAATGCTTACTATTCAAATATGGTGTTGTTTTTTTGTGGATTTCAGAAGATGTAGGTGATGAGCAATTATCTATTTCTATTTTTAAACAGTCTTTAATAGAGTGCGCCTAGACATTCTCCTTTAGAAACAGGCTGACACAATAATATCCCATAGGAACATATAATATGTGTGCTATGTAACTCTCACAAAATAGAAGACGAAATGCATGTTGTTATGAAATGTTTGCTATATACGAACTTACGTAAACAATACCTTTTCGAAGTTATAGTATTTTCTACAATTTAATGAGAATAGCAGATCCTTACAAGTTAACGCAAATAGGAAATATGTGTATGCAATGTTAAGTAAGAGAAAACTTTATTCCAAATTCAAAACATTGGTACATGAATAAAAAGTGAGTTTGGTATATTTGTCATTAGTTGTACTTTTTGCCACACCGAGGTTATTAATATTATATTCAGAAATAGTCAGTATGCATTCCACTGGACTATTTCAATGTTTGTAACTATATTTGTTTGTCTCTTTACCTGCTTTTGTCACATTGCTGTATAGTTGTATAATATGCAATATGTTATTTGTAAAATTGGTCAGAGGCCTAAATTACTCGTAATCAAATATTGTCTATTGTCTATTGTCTAATTTCTTAAAAAGACAAATGGACATATTTCGTAAATAAAGACAGCTCATTGAACATGTATAAAGAAAAATAATTAAAATACTAGAAAATCCACACAATGACTTGGTCGCTTATGAAAGGTCATTTACATTAAGAATGCAGTTTCGTGTCATATAACGCATACCGTTGCATTTTCCATTTGCTCCAATCCATCTTGCCTCACAGCCAGCATTGCATATTCCAGACAATCTGTCTTTCAACGAAAAGTCTTTACAATAACAGGGCTCCGTACAATCTAGTCCACATCTATATGAGGGACAATCTATACAAAATTATAACAACGTTATAACATGATATATTCCAGTTAAATTATTTAAATAATGTTAAGAATTAACCTTAAATAAAAATACAAAACATGATTGATTTGTCCAAGTATTTGACCCAACAGGTCGTGTCTACAATGTGTTCATATTTGCGTTTTAAGAATGCCGAGATTCAGAAATACTAGAGGCAACTAGATGATATTGTTTGTTTACTAATATGTCAAGCAGTAAAGAGATCTGACGTAACATGTTATACTTGTAACATCGTACCATGTTGTACCTTAAATGTAAATGTCACATATAATTATCTCGCTTTAATATGTACTTCATTGTAAGCGTCTACGGAATGCCAAAATGCCGTAATATATTACAGCTTTATTTTATTTAATACAATTTTAAACTAACAATGTTGCGACATTGTCAAATATCTATGTACAGCCTTTGCGATCTAAACACCTCGATTTGATTTACTACAACATGAAACTATATCGATACATGATACTAAAAGGAAACATTTCCGACTACTATGCATTCTTAAAAAAATCTAGATCTCCCGTTATCGCAATTATTTACAGAAATAAGAAAAGACATACCGACTAGGAGTAAGACAATATACCAAACAAAGACACTAGGTCAAAGAGATATATATATAGCATTATACTGATAAATAGTTCCTGATGACAATTAAGAATGCAATCCATATACACTAATGGCATTTAATATGTTACATATGCGTCGATTGTGTTCATTGTCATTCTCGTCCAAAATGTTTCAGAGAAAACGCACTATAATGTATCAATATAACTCCATAACGCATGCGTTGATTTTCTCTCTCTTTTTAAACACGTCCATACCTTACTGAAACCGTTAACATTACTAACTCGGAGATACCTGTTTTTTTATTTCACTTGTATTCTTCAAGCAAACAAAACATATGTACGGAAAGTAAAATAAAAGACAGTCTCACACTAACGTATAAAATGTCTAACACGAGTACCAATCAAAACCTACCACTGTGAGATTCATATATTATATAAATTAATAAGTGGATGAAGACAACAAGGGATAACTATGTGCACGTACATATTTTTTGTTCCAATATCAATTTATACCTTACCTCCAATGGCTTCAAATTCACAAATTACAATCAACCTCTCCGATGACGAATTCCAGTATAATCGTAGCTGTCTTGTAGTTGTAGAAACCATGAGGTTTGCAGTCGGTGCCTTTGTGTTGCTATCGTAATAGACTGTTATCCAGTCATCGGCAGACTCATTTCTTGCTTGAAGCGTGTACCCTGACAGATAATCACCTGATAGAAAGAGTACAAGGATACCTGATTAAAACAGGAAGTTCCAACCCGAGGTATAATCTTTTGTTCGAAACCGAGACGTTGCGTCAAAAGCGACATGCAAAGTCCAAGTTACTATTAAGGAAGTGTATATGTGCATTCACACATTGACGTCAAACTTCTGGCTTGAGCGCTTGATTTGCAAGACATCCCTTGTAAGATAAGAATCTAGAGTACCTGTTAAAATGAGATTATCTTTAGCTGTATGAAAGTAAACATGGTGGTGGGCTAAATCTTTGAAGATGTGTGACAGTGTATAAAATGACTAGAACAAACATTGAGATTATAGACTACATACATTAGGTTTAATTCGAATATTAATTAAACAATGAAACATTTTAAGATCAAGAACATATTTACTAACCGTATTTGTATTTGAGTATTCGTATACCGTGTATGGTATAAGTCTGACCAAGATTTACACTCCACCACGGGTTGGAATCCCGTTTGGTTCTGCTGCAAACTAATGTCGACATATCACCATTAACGGCTAAAGCGGCCCCTGTTGTAGATTTATGTTCAGATATCTGGCTTGCGGTCTTTCCATACGCTAGATTTCGCCCTAATGAGTTGCATTCATATGTCAGTAACATACACAGTTACAGATACATTAATAAGGCGAATTGGCACTGTATCATACTGCATGCAATACATATACATATTATTAATAACAGCACTAAATGTAGCATTTATATTGCATGCAGTTTAAAATATTAACATTAACTTAAAGAGACAAAAGCATTTCAAACTCAAATGTTTCAAATGAAAAAGTAAAAAACATATCTGAACCTCAATAAATTAAAATGACACTTTTACAAACGTGTACCTTCATATATCTTCACATCACACAGAACCAGCTGCGACTGTTTAGATGCGAGTTGGATTCTGATCTGATTACCCAGCAACAGCTCTTGACAGTACACGTGCATAGTTGTATTCGGTAATGTAAGGCCGTTATGTGTGTAACAAGTTTGTTGGTTTTTGAAGCCAGTTTGATCATCTTTGTCTGCTGATTCCTCAACATATACTTTGAATCCAGAAAATAAATCTGAAATCAGGAGCCTTTAAAAGGATCTGGAAGCGCTGTTTATTTATGGATACATATTGTGTTTATATTTACGGTATCAAACACATGCATTTATTGTTTTAAATCATATCCTAATATTGAAATAGGTATATTCAATGCATAATTTAACTGTCATAAACATGATAAACATAATGGAGATAAATGAATGCAACTAAAAAAAACACTCTCCAAAAGTTGCTTATGTTTGCTTAAATATGTCTTAATCACGTAGATTGTATTGCTTTGTTTCGCATTATATTCCTATCTTATAATAAATAACATTATTCCATTATAAAACCGAACGAATTCGACGGCGCACCATCGTAAATACCCAAGTTTGCTCAATAAAACCGAGTCTGCTGCTTTATTCTCTTAATTGTGTTTGTTGCTCTCAAAGGATCACCTTTATCAGTATTTACACATGTCAATTCCATTTAACCCTATAACCATTTTACATGTAATAGTTTTGATTGTTCTTTGATACTGAGATCAGAAAGAGTACTATTTATGCGTTTCTGTATACATGTATGACACTGTAAATAAATAATAAATGTAGGGTAATTGTTTATTTGAACTTTTGAATTCTATCCCAGAGTCCCATGGTGACCCTGGAGCCAATTATACTGATATTCCCAAAATCATTACATTTTATTGAGAAAATAAAAAATAGATATTTGACCAAATTTACGTCTCTGTCCGCCCACCTACACCCTCACACACATCCAACTACCCCACATGAGCACACCTCTAGCATGTCTAGGGTGGAAACAATGACATTGTTTGATATGCTTTGTATTTTCAGAGGAGTGTACTTGTATCGTTGCCATGTTTAAAAATATTTTTAGAAAAATGACACTGAATTTTGCTTATATTGGACCTTATGACTCCCCTTACAACCCCACTCCCCCACTCCCTAACACACAAACCTTCATACACAGAGGAGAAAAAAATATTATTATACACTGTCATCATTTCATCAAAATGTCCTTTGAGACATAACTAAAATATGGATCCCCTGTACCCTCCCACCACCACCCACCCCCTCCAGCCCCAATCCCAATGAAGTTTTAAATAATAAACTATTTGACATGCTGTTTATCTCTTTCATAGACGACTATTTATACCAATTAATGTGCAAAAGTACGGGAAAATGACACAGAATTGAATTAAGAAATGTATTTGATGCCCCTTCCCCCAGGCCCCACCGATGACATAGTAGAAAACAAATGTATTCAGTGTAATCCCATCATCATAACATTGCATTCGAGACATAATCAAAAAGATAAAATGACACCCCATATTAACCTCTCTCCCTCCCACCCCTTCCCTCTCCCACACAAATACACCCAACCCCTGGGCAGACGTCAAAGAACGAAATAATACAATTGTTTGGTATGTTGTTAAGCTTTCATAGACGAATAGTTATATGGAAAATTATGGAAAATTACAGTATAAATGTATTTGACCTTTTGACACCCATTTCGCTGGGCTCTACGGTGTATATAGGAGAGAAAATATTACACAGTATAATCCCATCAACATAACATTCCATATGAGACATAATAACAATAATAACAAACAAATTTACCCCATCCAACCCACTCACATTGGGCCCCTGGGCAAACGTCCGAGTTTGAAATAATAAAATCGTTTGATGTGTTGTTTATCTTTCATGAACGATTACATATACCAAGTGATGTGCAAAAATATGCAAAACTGACAGTGCAATTGAATGTTTAGTGTATTGATCTTTTGACCCCTGAGGGCCCCTAGGTGCGTAGCAAAAATAATCTAGCTCTTGCACGCAGTTATCATTTGGTGAAGTCAAACCCTAAGTTTGATTGAATTTCGTTCAGCGGGTTAGGAGCAGATATGGTAACGGACGGACGGACGGACGGACGGACAGATAGACAAACGGAGACGATTTTAATATACATTTATTTTTCAAAAATATGGGTATAAATAGGTACTTATTACACATTTAGTATTACTTTTAAGGACTATATACTCACATTGACATTTCGTAATTAGCTTGTATGTATTCCCATCAATGCTGTGTAATCAACCGGAATGTAATTTATTCATAAATTCAAAGATAAAGGTGGAATAATCCATTATGGACAATATATGTTACCATCGCAATCGCGTGCTATAAAACTGTTCGTCATATACAATGCAACTGTTCAAACACTATCATACACTACATGTACATAACTCTGGCAGAAATATATCATCACGTTTACCATTCTCCAGTTATGTAACTTACCATTCGATCCAATTAGCAGATCTGAAATCAATTTACATTACTAGACTAGACTAGGTGCGTATACGTTCTTTACACGTACATGACACGCTGTTAGCTTTAACTAAATACATTCAAGAAAAAATGCTGAAATAGAGAGCTACAACCAGTGACATACAAACGCGCAGTTTACAATTTGTGTAACCATTTACTTACGCAAACTCTGTTAACTATGCATTTGGTCTTACCTTCTTTTCCAGATTCCGTAATAATAACAAGGCCTTGTATAAATTTCATATCAGCCATCCATAGTCTCCACCATGGTTCAGCTGTACGAGCATTAGCAGCAGGTGAATTCGGCTCATCTGTCTTGCTGCATGTTGTTAGATCGTCATCGATTGCAAGACGAGCTTGCATTTTTTTGTTATCTATGTCGCTGGTTTTTGTTCCAAGTGCAAATGCTAGATCTCCTAAAATAAGTAATTGAATTGACCAAAACATGACATTAATTGCTGTTCGTATAAATTAATAAGATGCGTCGTGGTTTGGTTGATTTTAATATATATTAATATATGTATGTATGTTTACAGCTATTAAATCAGAATGCTTGGTAAGCCTAAGGAATTTGAAATGTACATAGCATTGGATATCTCTATATATGTGTAAGATATTTATATCGATATATTTGGCTTGAATGCATTCAAACAAATGGCTTTGTTAACATGCAATGTACACTGTAACGTTGGACTATCAAAAGCTTACAAGTAATGACAAGTAAAATAGAACATAAATAGTTTGGCCATCTAACCAATCTTAAGAGATTGGTGTCGATGTTAGTAATTATGTCCCCAATATTAATTGACGCATTAGGCATTCTTGCGAGTTTTGTCATTAACGTGATCCGTTAAATATCATAATCATGATGTGCAATTTGAATAACTCCTGTAATTCGCTTTATATTCGTACATACATGTATGCATATGTGTAACCATGTTACCTTAAAGGTACGTCATGTCAGTCTAATAGAACTAGTTCTACAATTCCGAAAGTCGGAATAAGCATGCCTAATCTTGGCTACCTGTCATAATTTGATCAGGCAGCGAACAAAAGTAGACATTAAACGAACAGGAAAAGTAGCATTCAAGGACGACTTTGTCAACCACAAACACATACAGAAACATAGAACAACTTTAAAGATGAATAAAAGGCAAGATAAGACATCACAAACACAAAAGGGTTGACAATAAGGCTACCGCCTCAGAACGGTTCGTGGCAAAAATGGCCGCCGGAGGTTTAAACCAGGTTCTAGGGTGCACCAAACTTCACTCTTACCCTTGTCATTCCAATTAAAGGGGCAGTGTAAATAAAGACATCCCCGCAAGGTTAGACATCTGTTTTAAGTTATACGTCAATTATTATTACACTATTCAAGATTTTAGCCATGACGGTGGCAAGAGATAGCATATCTTGTTCTCGTTAACTGTTACATGTTATGAGTACATACTATACTGACATCCTGGTCCCATCCAACCTTTAGCGCAGCCGGAAATACATTGTCCAGTAACGTTATCACACGTTTCTGATGCATTTTTACAATGACACATGTACTCACAAACAGAGCCAACGCGTGAGTTTCCATCAGGGTCATGACCACATGCTGAATCTACAATATATCAAAATCGTTTCATAAACATTATAAATATACATTGTCAAATAAATAAATTATGTTTTTGCAACTTACATTGCTATGATTGTAAATTTAGTATAATTACAGTACCTTCTCGGTTGCTATTTTGAAAAATATAAAACACTGTCTATGCTTTAACAGAAATAATCAAATGTATTATACCGCACTGTAAAACCCCATGTAAAATTCCCATACACACCCGTGAAACAATTTCAATTATTACCTAACTCTCTTTAATGGTTATTAGTAATTTCTGACTGTTGGTGAAACAGTTTGACTGTTGCCCTCCTGACAATAAACAGTTTCATGTGCGATCTGAATGCGCAAAGATATGAGCGATCTGAATGCACGAAGAATTATCTCGTCGGTATAAAACAATTAACATCGACACAACGATTTTGAATAATCTAACCCAGCAGGTAAATAATGTATTGATTACATTTTAAATAAGTTAATGTATATTAATAGCGAAATGTTTTAGTTTTAATATTTGGCGGATGACGTCAACACTTTATTGACGTCATGATTAAACGTCACAGTATATTTTTTGCTCTGGGTTAGTAATTAATATGTACAGGCCTTTAGCCAGCCCTTAGACAATTTAACCGAGACAAATCCCTTTATATGGAGGTCCGTTGGCATGCACATCGCGCCCCAAATCCCACCCAATTTGTTTTCTACATGCGATTTCCTGTGTTTAAGTGCATTATCAGTTCGAAGCACGACGTGTTTTTTTCAATGATTGATTATTTTTCGATAATGTTGTTAAATGTAAAGTATGTACATTCCCAAAATTCTACTGAGGCAACTGCCTCAGTGTTCCTCAGCGTAGCCACAGGCCTGATTTATCAATTATGAAATATAAACTTTTATTTTGTTTTCCTGTCTATCCCGATTTGCAATAACCGATTATATAGAGAATTAGATAATAAAACAGTTATTTCATGCGTGTTTTTGGAACAGTCAAAACAATTGTTCCTCGGCATCGGGGACGACCTGGGAAACTGTTGCCCGATGTCGGAGACGACCTGGCTGGGGAACTGTTGCCCGAGGCCGCTATTTCCCGGGGCATAGCGGCCTCGGGCAACAGTTTCTCAGGTCGTCCCCGACAAAAGGTTTGACTGTTTCCAAAACACCCATGAAATAACTGTATACTGTTTCCTGATTATGACGCGGAGCGGTCAAAAATTAAAGTACTGTTTCATGATTGTGACGTGAGAGGAAGTATATTAATATATATTGTTTTTTTCCATGATCTGTATAAATGAAATCCGGTGAACACTTATTAAAATATAGATTAAGACATGGACGTAACTCAGTATTAGTTCAATATCCGTGATACGGATATAATTTGATGTTGTTTATATTGTTAACATGTTGATATAATGTTTAAACAATGTTTTAAATGTAATACTTTTGTAACAGATCCTTTGTATAACACTGCTTCCATCATTCAAAGCTACACGCAGCATGTTCTCTCAAGGAATCATGTCAGACATTTTCTAAAAAACTTTATCTTAATAACTGCATTAAATCTATTGATATACCAAGTATTTTTCGAGATAATCGTGTTGTTGACCCTATTCGTAAATATTTCAAAAAATCCTAAAATCCTATAATTTGTTATAAGTACAAAGAAACAGTCAATTAGAAATATGATTTTCAACTATAACAATATAGTGTCTGACTTTGATAGGTAAATAACACTCCTAAGGAATGCTAGTATAGAGCATCTAAATGTTGCTATGCTCCGGCTGGTCATGTCATTACTGCTAATTTTAATATTAAAGAGCATTACGTTGTCCCGCCTTAACTCCATTTAGAGATGGAAAAGCTTATATTAGCAGGATTTTATAATGACTATTTAGACAATGAAACATGTTTCAAAACATTTTTTACATAAAACAATGCGAAAATGTAAAATTACCTATTACATATTTTGATTTTACAATATGCAAACAATTTAGGCCAAAATTAGCGTTTTTTTTATTTCATACCCCAGCCAACCTCGTTTTCGCTTCTTGAAGAAGGGTTGGATGGGGTATTAATGTTAATACTCGGACCACGTAATGTAACGGTAAGCGTCATTTGTTTTCTGAAGGTCCGAAGTATAGATTGCCTTCCGTGATTGAGTTTAATGCATGTCGTGGTCAGATGCCCAATCCATTGAGGATTTTAGTATTAAATGGTGTCGTAGAGAACATACTGACCCGAACTCCCTTTTTACTTGGAAAAGTATTATTTTAACATCATAGATACTCGTATTAACTTCTATACGGTTAACCCCTCTCTACTTCCCCCTAGACCTAGGTTTCCATTTCATAATTTAACATCGAGAATCAATGAATTTCATAATACGTTTGTTTTGGTTCCCGATGATAAAGCAGCTTATAATATGATTATTGTTTGACACCTCCAGTACGTCAATGTTTTATCTCAGGAACTCGTGAGTACTAATTCGCCCACGTCTGGAATAGAATAGATTCCCAAATGACATAAAGAACTATATTAAGCCCGTTTTATTTCCAATTCTAGTTCTTTCACCACTACAAATATCTCCAAACTTTCAACATCTTGTCTTACTGCCGTTAAAGATCACGTTAAAAATATTGTGCTAAAGCTTATGAAAACTCTGGGATTAATTTGTTTTGGTCTATTAAAAAAGCAGGCGATGTTCTTGATAAAATTTGCAATAAACGTCAATTTGAATCTGTAAGTACGAATGATTGTTCTACACTATAATGCAATGCAATATTTGTATTTTATTTATATAATCATCCAATACGCCAGCCCGTGTAAAACTGGTTCATGCGTCAACACATGATCTAATTGCGGACATAATGGCGGTTAATGCAAATATTGTGTTCTCCTTATGAACTGCCTCTGGTTTCGTTAACCAATCACGCGCTCTTCTATTTACTTTCGGTGTAGGCCGTTTTTTCCACACATCAGTGAACGAATCTGTGTTCTGTCATCAGACTGTCTCCCTCTTTTACAACCGATAGTTCGAAGTAAGATATTCTAAAACCAAAATATCCTCGACCAACCACCCCTAATGGAAAAAATGCACACTGTGCCCATATATCTACGTCTTGATTCGAAACGTGTCGTAAATCCAATTTATCCGCCGAATAAAAATTTACCCATGAATACTTGCGCGTAAGGTTAATTCACACCGTTCGATGCCGAATATATAGTGCGGTTGACGTGTCTGTGTCGGCGTTTTGTATTTTGATGCACTTCAGTTTTGTCACCATGATTGCCAATAAGCAGGATGTAATAATCGGCGGTATGCTTTCCGTTTTTTTTTACACCCTTCCACCCTTAAGTCAGACGTTTCATATGGAATATGCAAGGTGGTCGTGCGCGGTATTTTGGCAAATTGTCCCCTTGAAACCTCTTAGAATGGCGGTAACAAGTATAATTCAAAGGGTTGTGGTCCAAATAACAGGATGTTGGTTAACGATATAATATTTTTATTTTATTGCAGGCACAAAGGCTATATTGAAATCCAAGATTTTTTTTATGACTGTTCAACCAATTTTAACTGAGTAATTCGAGAACAAAGCAAAGGTTATACAAAAATCCAAGGCCTGAAACCAGATATACACAATACAAAGGAGTAATTGTTTTGAATATCGAACCATAAATAAAACAGGAATTTGACTTCTTAGAATGTGCATACAGTTTTATGAAAAATACTCGCGGTTTTATTTATGTATTTTCAAACAATTCAACTGCGTAATTTGTGAACAAAACAAAGGCTATACAGAAAGCCAAGTCCTCCAACCAGATGTGCACAATGATGACAATACAAAGGCATAATTATTTTGAATATCGTACCGTAAATGAAAGAGGAGTTAAATTTCTTGAAATCAGCATTCTCGATTCAAGCCAACAACTGTAGAAAAAGAAAATCAACACAGCTGTAGAGTGTATTTTCAACGTTAAAATCTAAGTTATATTATGAATTCCAACATTTCTTCAATGAATTAAAAGCAATACTATCAGATTTAAATAACGTAGCTCGATATTTGAAATAGATCGCGTAGTAGTATGTTAATACTTCCTTTTTAGGTCAGCATCAACTCATTTCAGGATAATCAATCACGTCAAAAATGACCGCCGCGCACTTGTTACCTGACTGATACCCTGTTGTTTATCGCAGAGTAATCAGGGAACCAGCTTATTTTCCATTCGGTGGATAAGTCGAAAATTACCATGGGGCGTATAGGCAGTTTCAAATCCAGGGTACTTCTATATCCATGATGTACCCTAGCGTTTGTTTGATTTAATAGTACTTCTCAAGCGGCAAAAATTAAAAAGTCATGTAGCAATCATATTATATAAGCAAGAGTACTGTTTTAATAGGAAACATTGAGAAAATGGTGATATAGAAACCATAAAATTCAAACGCAATGGTACCGAAAGATGAGCATATTTAAACTGTCAATGCAAAGGACAATACGTAAAATAAAGAGTAGTGAAGACTTGGAACGGTTAGTAGGCAATAATACCTACAGTTTGGTTTAACCGATTTTATATGTACACAACCTCGCTATTACCCTGTCAGTTACTTCCAATTAATGACAAATTGTGTTACAACTTCGATTACGTAATATCGTAAACTACTATTTAGTACATCGATAATTGTATAGTGCTTTATTCTATATTATATAACTTTGATTACGTTATGTCGTAAATAATATTTGTTACATTATAAAACTATGTTTCATGCAACATTACATGACTATTATCTTAACACAATTATTTACACCACTGTGCATAAAAACTAACTATATGGCATATGGCACATTGCCTTTCTTTTTCACTGACTTCCCAGAATAAACAATTAGCAAATTAAGCGTAGTACATGTATACAATACATGTATATAGTTAAACTCATTTAATAGTAGATTAAAACAATTATTCATCGGTTATCATTCTTATAGACCCAATTACAATGAGCAAAACATAGATTTTTCATTAATAAATATTAGCGACATACAATTACACTTGTATTGTATGAAGCAGGCGCATAATGTATACTATTTATAGTCACTTGACACTTTCTGTTGAATGAAAACAGCATCTAATATTGTTCCGGTAGGTGGTGAATGGCAATTCATTCATTTCTGCCGTTGAAAACCGCATAAGCGCCGGACATGTGTGAATCAGTTCCAAAAGTATTGTTTTATAAACATATTTCTTAGAGCATTGTAGTTTGTACATTATATTACAAAGTGATATTCGTCTTCTAACAAATGACACTGTTTACACTTTCTATCGTCGTATGGGATACTTTCCGTTTTTTTGACATCGCACTGTCTCAACTTCTAGCCTATGTGAGGAGAGTCTTAGTCTTGTAAGGGCCGTTCGAAATTTGTTGATATTTAAAACATCAAGATATTGATTAAAATCGAAAGTAGCTATAGATCTATAGCATAAAGCTCTTGATGAATTGTTTAATTCTGTGTTCCAATTTTGAATACAATTATCTTTAAGTCTTTGCTTCAATGCATTTTGAAATGTTGTTACATTGCCTGCCCCTTGTGCAAGCCATACATCATGGAAACCCGATGTTGATAGTAATATTTTGACCTGTGATACCCAATTGATTTTATTTATTTGCCTTTCACAATCTTCTATAAGCATATCATATACTCTTTTTATATATTTAGATTCATCAGATGTACATATTTTTAGCCAGTATGTTATAATTAAGTATAACCTCCCGATTTTATAATCCAATCTCCCCGTTTCTCCGTATATAAAGTTATTTTGTGTAGACACTTTTACCCCTAATTGTCGTTTGCAAAAACTCAAATGTGTCCTTTCTACTTGTTGGCCTTTATGGAAACCCCACACTTCTGAAGAATAATTTAATATGGGTGTAACAAGCTTGTCAAATAAATCAAGAGTGTGTTTTGCCGACAGATTAGTAAAGTTATTAAGATGTTTGTTAAGTTTATATATTGCCTTTAATGACTGACCAGATAACATTTTATCAGTTTCATTGAATGACCCACCAGACGTATAGACAATACCCAAGTACTTGAATTTACTAACAATTTCTAGCTCGTTTTCCTTATAATAAAATTTTAAATCATTTCGTAATCTTCCTCCTTTTTTAAACACCATTACTTTAGTTTTTTTACAATTAATATTCAATTTCCATCTCTCACAATATACAGC
>JAWPHD010019048.1:0-37288 GCA_037043455.1 Cyrtodaria siliqua
TTGTCTTAATTGTATTTTCGGTCAAGTTCAAAAATGGGTCATGTGGGGTCAAAAACTAGGTCACTAGGTCAAATACTTGAAAAAACTTGTGTACACTCTAGAGGTCATATTTGTTACCCAACCTAATGAAACTTTGTCAAATTGTTTATCTTAATTATATCTTGATCAAGTTTGGAAATGGGTCACATGAAGTTAAAAACTAGGTCACTAGGTCAAATATTGGAAAAACCTTGTGTACACTCTAGAGGCCATATTTTTGACCCGAGCTTGACTTTGTCAGAATGTTTGTCTTAATTATATCTTGGTCAAGTTTGAAAATGGGTCACATGGGGTTAAAAACTAGATCACTAGGTCAAATACTTGAAAAACCTTGTGTACACTCTAGAAGGCGTATTTCTGACCCAATCTTGATGAAACTTTGTCAAAATGTTTGTCTTAATTATATCTTGGTCAAGTTCAAAAATGGGTCACATGGTTTAAAAACTAGGTCACTAGGTCAAACTTTGGAAAAACCGTGTGTACACTCTAGAGGCCATGTTTTTGACCCGATCTTGATGCAATTTTGTCAGAATATTTGTCTCAATTATAGCTTGGTAAAGTTCGAAAATGGGTCACACAGGGTAAAAAACTAGGTCACTAGGTCAAATACTTGAAAAACCTTGTGTACACTCTAGAGGCCATATTTCTGACCCGATCTTGATGAAACTATGTCGACATGTTGTCTTAATTATATTTTGGTCAAGTTCGAAAATGGGTCCCTTGGGGTCAAAAACTAGGTCACTAGGTCAAATACTTGAAAAACCTTGCGTACACTCTAGACGCCATATTTTTGACCAGATCTTGATGAAACTTTCTCAGATTGTTTATCTGAATTATATCTTGATCAAGTTTCAAAATGGGTCACATGGGATCAAAAAACTATGTCACTAGGTCAATATTGGAATTTGCTTGTGGGCATTCCAGAGGCCACAATTTTGACCCCTATTCAGCTCACCAGAGCACGGTACTGGATGGAGTAAACTTGAACAATCTTTTCAAAAACTAAAATGCCTAGCCCTAGAGCATTTATTGCTTTGCAGCATGTGATGGACCTGTGACAATTCTGCCCTGTTCATCGGGAGCCTTACCCTGGGGGTCACATGTTAACATACAGTTATGTAAGCAATACTTGAAAAATCTATATGTCACAAACAAGGCCTATAGCTTTCATATTTGGTATGTAGTACCATCTAGCATTTGCTATAAGCTTATGGTCCTCTACCAATTTTGTTCAAATGGTGACCCCGGGGATCACAGTTTACATAGGCTTGTATAGGGAAAAACTTTAAAAAATCTCTGGAACTGCAAAAGTCAGAGGTTTAATATTTTGCATTTGTTATAAGCTTATGGTCCTCTACCAAGTTTGTTCAAATAGTGACCCAGGGGTCACATTTGGCCCCACCCCGGGGGTCACAGTTTTACATAGGCTTGTATAGGGAGAAATTGAAAAAAATCTTCTTCTCTGGAACCACATGGTACAGAGCTCTCATTTATTACATGTAGCATCAGCTTATGGTCCTCTACTAAGTTTGTTCAAATGGTGACCGTGGGGTCAAATTTGTTCACGCCCCGAGGGTCACACTTTTACATAGACTTATATAGGACTTTTTTTTATTATTGCACCAGTAATATATTAAAACTAATAGCATAAATAAGACGAAATAGTGAATACTTTATTGATGTAAATGTCACCAGGGTAAAAGTAAAAATGATACTGCATATATAAATCAAGACAGCCATTTCAAATATTTCAAGATTGCCGTGTGTCCCTTTAAAGGTTTTAATACACAAATTTTGTTCTGACTAGTTCTCCTGAACCCCTGGCCGGATTTAAACGAAGCTTTTTAGGGATGATCAATTTCATGTCTAGTTGTGCAAATCATTGCCGTATTCTGGTTAAATGATTTTTTTTGGCAGAATTATGAGCCTTTAAAGGTTTTAGTACACAAACTTTGTCTGATCTACTTTTCTTGAACCCCTTACCAGATTTCAATGAAACTTTGCAGGGATAATCAGTACCAAGCCTAGTTGTGCATATCATCGTCACATTCCGGTTTACAGATATTTGGCAGAGTTATGGCCCTTTAAAGGATTTTGATACCACAATTTTTTTCTGAGCTAGTTCTCCTGAACCCCTGGCTGATACAAACTTCAAGATTAAGGTGTGTGTGGCTTTAGAAATGAATGTAAAAACTACAACATTTATAAACAGAACATAAACTGCAATACTAAACCAGGGAGTAAGTATATTTACTCTTCAGCTTACTCCCTGAGGAGTAAGTATAGCTTCCTGAGGAGTAAGTATACTTACTCCATGACGAAACGTACAATTCATAATTTTTCATTGCAGAGATGTTAAAATTTTATCTTTTTTCAGTAGGTGATAAAATTTGTCTTACTCAGTTTTTATCCTTAGGTTCTATAGTAAACTATAAATCTTTGGCAGAGTAAAAAGACGATCATTTTTAATATATTGATTTTGAAAGACATACTTATTAAATCAGTTTGCATGAATGTGCATTAAATGTGCAGGTTTTTAAAAGAAATGATACTGTAGATACCTTAATTTTAACAGTAAACTTGGTTGAACATCAAGGATAAAGACTGAGTTTATCACCTACCAAAATGTATTGGTATGTCTTATTTCTGTTCACTGATTGGTCAGTCTTTTTGATGATGCTCTATCAAAATTAGGAATGGCCCGGGTTCGGAACGTCCAATGGCCACAGTACGAATCGCCTATTTACCTGGGTACGAACCGTCAAAGGTACGATACGTGCATAACTCGGCTTTTATCCCCAACCCTTTTTTAAAACAGGACGCCATTGTAAGTATGCGGATATATAAACATCATTTGCCAGAGAAAACTGCATTTACGTACATTTCACGATGGTTTTCGTTGGTTGGAACGTGCGTGAATATAATTAAACGTTCCTTTTATTAAATTATATTATTAGTTCTGATTATTTTTTGCGTTTAAGTTATAATAGCCGTGTTACAAACGTATCGTGTATTCGCGAAAATTCCAGAAGTTCACTAACGCCACAATTTTACATTCATTACTAACCATATTAACACTCCAGTTTTCATTGAAAATTGTAATTATTTATATGTTATTAAATGTTCATGAATGAAATTGTCTTTGTTTGATTTTGGTCTGAATTTATGGGAAAAAAAACAAACCTTCCCCACCCACTTTGCTCCAAAGCCTGACCTTCGTGGCTATTAGAAGTGTTTTTTAACAGGTTTTGATTTTTCTACGATTTTTCACTCCTGTTACGCCATGATGCCATTGTTCTACATCCATGGCAAATGTGTTTGAGGTAACTTTGAACAAATAATCTTTACATTGATATGGGGGCGCTTCTCACTCAGCTAAATGGAAAATATAACATCCGTCAAATATACAGCAAGGACATAGCAGAGATAACTTCAAGAATGATGCTTTCTGAAAATTTATTATATCTCCACATTTGTATCAAAATGTCAATGTTTTTGATCCTCTTTAAATCACATGGTGAAAGTGCTATGTCAAAACAATCGCATGCGTAGTTGCAAGTCGTGGTGAAGAAAGGTTGTGAATTTATTTTGAAAGTACAAAGTTTTGTCTGCATAAAAATGTGATTTTTATAATAATTATCATAAGATAAAATAGAATGATAACGCTTAGAAAATTGTGTGATGGTCGTTACTAGCGTCTGTCAAAAAGAGTATCAGTTCAAATGAACTTCAGTGATTTTCACAGCAACTTTTCAATGGGTGAAAGAATGTTTATATTTCCTGAAAATGTAACTATATCTTGGCTTCCGGCGTTTTTTCAAATACAGAAAATCATTTAATTGATACCCAGCCGTGAGTCTGTCAAATTGTTATGTCCGTGCGCGACGAATTATTTGACATAGCGACGTCTAACTGCAACACACTTGGTGTGCTTACACTGGAGGAAAATTGTAAACCCAACAAGAGCTCGCCGAAAAAAAGTCGCATTTTTCAACAACAACGCAAAACAGCGCGTAAACGAAACGAAGACGTATTATCAAAATGGTAATAATTGACCTTTCTCATACAAAGATTTACACCCTTTTAACTAAAATAATGACATTGTAACTCCGTTATTCAAAACTGAAAGTAGCCCATGATACGTACATGTATGTAAAAAACATGTAAACAATACAGTGTCATCTGTTTTCGCGCATTGAAAGCAAGCCATTTCATTCAAGTTGTATGCGTGGCCACACAAAACAAAACTATAACTGTGTCATCCGTTTTTTCCATCATGGGTACATGCCTGGTTGTTTCTTGATTGATTGATTGCTTGATTGATTGAAGGGTTTCACGACGCACCAACATATAAAAAGGTCATAAAAATGAACCTGCATGTATGCTTAAAATTATGTTTCCTTACAACATTCATGTCCCCAACTGTGACAAATAATAGAGGCATTGGTGATAATAGAGGCAACATATTAAAATCAAGTTTTAACCATGTTCATGTAACCATCTAACTGTTAGAAACTTCAAAGAATTAATATCATTCAACTTGGTTTAATATATATACATATTTATTAATGATAAGAAAATTATACAAATATTTAATCGGAAATTGTATGAAATTCTGCTAAAATGGCTAAAAAAGCCTATCCAAAAATGGCTAAACAAAAATCCCATTGGCTAAAGAAAATTGAGGTGGTTTAGCCAAAATGGCTAAACATTTTTTGGTCCAATGAAGAGCCCAGCATGTTTGTCACGCATGCGAGCATTAGGGACAGGTGTAGGTGGAATTCAACATGAAGCATTAGGGAGAGGTGTAGGTGGAATTCAACATGCAAGCATTACGGAGAGGTGTAGGTGGAATTAGGTGTTCATGATGTTCATGGTAAATGAATAAAGTCACTAGTTTGTTATCATGTGTCGTTATTTTCACCCACTTATATTAATTAAAAAAGTCTTGAGTTCATTTTACCAATGAAATAAATTTACATACTGGTAAGATTAACTAAAGTGTACTGTAGCATGTATCTTAGTAAATTACACCATAATTCAGTCCAGATTTCTTAGATATTGGCTGAAAATATATAGGGTGTTTTCAACCTTGCATGATTTAAAGCAACCAATGCAATTGGTAACTATGCCATGGAGTGCTCAAAGAAAATTATTTTAAGAGACAGGCCCAGGGCTTGTTGCTTCTGAAAATGGACAGGCCCCGATTTGAAATGGACAGGCCCTGATTTGAAATGGACAGACCCTGATTTAAAATGGAAAGGTCCAATATTTTTTTCTTATTGGAAATGTGTCTTTATTCACTTTTATAGCACACATTTGTTACGTATGTATTAATCAAGCTCAGAACCTCCTCTGACTAGACCACTTTATGCTCCCTGGTCAGCGGACTTATTTACCATTTCGTTTAAAATATGTTAGAATAGAATATTACATAGTAATTTATAACCAATGCAAAGGAGAGTACTAGCACTTTTGCCAAACGATAATAATCAGAGCCGACTTGGTGAAACTGGAGCTAAACTTGGAGTCAAATTATTTTTAATCAGGTTTTATGAGACTATCAGAGCCTCCTCTGGCTATATTTTTCTTTTTGTCACCACTTTCTCCAAGTAAAGAATTAGGAGCCTAGACTAGAATTCATTTAAAAGTAGGATTCCAGGAACTCCTTACACCTTAAATAATGAATAGAAATATACTTTATATCTGTATTTATACATATACAGTATATATATCTTTCTTTCCACCAACATGTATTTGTAAAGGACAGTTTTTCTTATTTGATTATGTAATAAAAAAAGAAAAAAAAGAGAAAAAAATCCGAAATTATGTACCATCCGAACTACTATGACACCGCACTTTTACGGCCCGAACATTTCACAAACATTCAATCAAAATACCATCAATAACGATTTTTTTTTCATGCATTAGTGTGTTTTTAATGCGAAAAACGGTGTTTCTTATCACAACGGAAAGAAAACACAACCCTTATAGCAGAATAATGAGTTTTATGTCAACAATTGTCGACCTCAAAGTTGTGACAAACTGCCGACACGAAGCCAGGCAAAATATTCGAACTTCTTATTGTTTCAATGTGTGTATAACACATTTTAATTACTTTATTGCAAGTGTTTTCACAGTTCACAATACACATGGGAGTATTTTGTATTGAGGAACTTGAGCTTGAGATCCAGTAAAACAGATATATATTTTTTTTAGACAGGCCCGACGGGCTCCTCGTCTGCAAAATGAGACAAGCCGAAATGGATTTCGAGGAGCCCCAGGCGTCGGGCTATTCTATTTCTTGAGCACTGCCATGTGTCCTAGTTACCATTTGGTCGCCATTTGCATCATGCAATTTAGTGAATAAACTCCCTATTCATTTTATACTTCCACTAAAATCTGCCTGAATTTTGTCATTTTCTTTTCCATTCTACCTAGATACATGCCACAGTACACGTTAGTAATCATTAAAGACTATTTAATTTTGTTTTCTAGGTATCGCTCATTGCTTATATTATTGAAAACCGTGGACTACATACATACTTTTATATCTAAACAGTTTACATTTTTATTGTGTTTATTGTGTTATTTGTGATACATTCAGCAGTCATTGGTCAATAGTCACAAAAGTTGTTCACTCTTTTCTTAACCCTTTACTCCATGAATACGCATTTTAACGCATCTAGAGCAGACGACTTTAGAAAACACTGTGACAAAAGAAGAAACTGCTCGAGCAATTTCTCCTGTTGTACTGTCATTGGTCGTAATTAACTATAATCGTCTGCTGATGCTTTCAATTTGGACCTGTCACAGAATTCCGTATGGGGTAATGTGTTAAACAATTTTAATCAAATTTTTAAACATTTAAGGGCATACTATTTTAGTCAGGCATATGTAAAGTGTGAAATGAATTTGTATCTGTTAGCGCTTTCCTCCATGTAACAAATCTACAGCAGACAACTTTGAAATGATCTTGGCAAATATATGAAAAAAATCTTTAATTGCACATGTAATTATTCAACTGACTTGAAAACATTATAACGAAAACAATTGTCTGCTGCAGAGGCATCATAGTTTTGATCAAAATTGTACAGGTGGTGTTCATTAACTAGAGATCCAATACTACATGTCCAGAGTTATAATCTGTCGCCGAGCCCGGATAGCTCAGTCGGTAGTGCCGCCGACTTGTTGAGTACAGGGGTCGCTAGTTCGAACCCCGGCTTGGCCAACATCCTTTCCGACGTTTAATGAAAGTCCTTGTGACCAGATTCATTCGTCTCCCACCACTGAACAATATTCATGTGGAAAAGCAGTCAATGGTTTGGAAAAAATGTTGTACCAGGATACATAGATAGGTGCACTGACTGCCGTGATATAACTGAAATACCCTTAAAAACAGTGTTAAAACTCATTCATTCATAATCTGTCCCTGATGATTAGAAATTACATAGTTTATCTTATTTAGCCAATTCAGTCCATAGTTTCAATCTGATTGTTTCAAACATGTACAACATATTTATATAAATGAAAAATCAAGCTCTATAGTAAATGAGTAAAATCAGTCAGTATGTCTAGAGTTATTTGACCCTAATTGTCAAAAAAAATATTTCGCCCCATTCAGGTGATGAAATCCTTAATTCCTTTGATTCTTTATTAAGAATGAATGGGTTTTAAAACCGTTTTCAACAGTATTTCATTTATATCATGGCGATCAGTGCACCTATCCATGTATCCTGGTATTACGTCGCCAGTACCACACACCATTCTTTCTAAGCCAGTTAAGCAATGTCCAGTGGTGAGAGACGAATGAATCTGGTTACAATGACTTTCATTAAACGTCGGAAAGAATGTTGACCTAGCCGTGGTTTGAACCAGCAACCCCTGTACTCGAATTCAGCAACGCTACCGACTGAGCTAAATTTGAAAACACATTTTGTGCTATTATATTTGATTCTTGAAATGTACAGTTTCTAAGCAATTTATTTTGCTTTGTGATTTCATAGTAAAGTGCATGTTTTGTTTTATTGTATTTCCAGAAGAATGCCTAAGTTGAAGAGGAAGTCAGGCACTCAGAGGAGTTCATCCAATCGGTTGCGAATGACGTTTAGGAGAGTGGCCAGAGATGAGATCGTTCATGGTGGTGTTCCAGGCAGCCGTCTTGTACATCCTGCCGAATCTGTGTCAGATGGCGGTCCCGGTGTGCCTATGGCTGCTTCAGTAGTTGGGACATCTGGTTTGGGCGCTGATAAACAGATGGAGGTCAAAGCCCACCTCTATAAGCCTTTTCGGCCATCTGTCTTGGGCGCTGATAAACAGATGGAGGTCAAAGCCCACCTCTTTAAGCCCTCTGGGCCATCTGTTCTATATACTTCGCTTGATTGTTTGCCATGTAGTTCTGCTGAAAGTTTGCTTGAGAACAAACCACATATATTACCTGAATGTATGCTTGATAATGCTCATGGATCTCCGATTGATACTGAATACACACATTATACTGTACAGCAACCAAGATTTGACTCGATTTCTTTTGATCAGATTAAACCAACTGAACAGTCAACTGATTTCATGTTCATAGCTACACCCATTACAATGAATCCGTTTGGTTCAAAGAATTTCATTCGTGGATCGTTTCACCAAGGAGATGATATATTTAGTCCACAATCACGTGGTAGTCAGTGTGTCGCCATTTCTTTGTGTGCTCTGATATATGGACAGAATACAGTGATGGATTCACAGGCAATGCTTGACAATGTGCTTATTGAAGGTGATACTTTGTACAAGAAGATTATTTCTGAATTGCATGGGAAAGGAATGTTGCAAAGCAACCTGTTAAGTTTTGAAGAAATCCCATCCGAGGTCAATGTCTTTAATACAAATCTATATGTTTTGAAATCTGATGTTATATCTGGTATAGCTGTTCAACAATGCGAGACTTCCAATTTGCCCACTCTTCATCAGTCACTGTATTTAGCATTACAGATATCAAATCAAATGCTAGTTATAATAAGAGGCCTATGCTCCGCAGTATATATAACCACTGAGCAGTATCACTTTTTTGATTCACATTCACATGGACAAGATGGCTTATCTGCACCTGATGGTACATCCATTTTTTTGTCCTTTGATTGCTTGGAAGATTTGGTTGCATACATGTATGTATTTTATGGAACCATGAACATTGACATGTGTACACAGTTTGATATATTGCCGTTGCATTTCACAATGATGGATTCTGGTGTACATACACACAATGAAGGTCTTTGCCCTACAGTCATATCTGATTGGAAAACAGTATCATGCAAGAAATACAGAAGGAATGGTAGTCACAGTCCGGATATTTCTGCAGATCAAACAAATCTCTTAGATAATTACTTCCAAGACCAAGAAAGTAAGGCCTTAAGAAAACATACTTCTGATATTGACAGGCATTCAAGCAAAGACAAAAGGTCTTACATGAAAACCTACATGAGAAAACGAAGACAAGATCCTTTAATTAGAGCAAAAGAAAAGAATCTCGAGCTAAAGAGTAAACGGAAAGCCATAAAAGATCCTTTAATTAGAACAAAAGAAAAGAATCAAGAGCTAGAGAGTAAACGGAAAGCCAGAAAAGATCCTTTAATTAGAACAAAAGAAAAGAATCGAGAGCTAGAGAGTAAACGGAAAGCCAGAAAAGATCCTATTGTAAAGTCAGCAGAAAAAACGAAGAGACAGGAACTACGTCAAGATCCTTTAATTAGAGCAAAAGAAAAGAATCGAGAGCTAGAGAGTAAACGGAAAGCCAGAAAAGATCCTTTAATTAGAACAAAAGAAAAGAATCAAGAGCTAGAGAGTAAACGGAAAGCCAGAAAAGATCCTATTGTAAAGTCAGCAGAAAAAACGAAGAGACAGAAACTACGTCAAGATCCTTTAATTAGAGCAAAAGAAAAGAATCAAGAGCTAGAGAGTAAACGGAAAGCCAGAAAAGATCCTATTGTAAAGTCAGCAGAAAAAACGAAGAGACAGGAACTACGTCAAGATCCTTTAATTAGAGCAAAAGAAAAGAATCAAGAGCTAGAGAGTAAACGGAAAGCCAGAAAAGATCCTATTGTAAAGTCAGCAGAAAAAATGAAGAGACAGGAACTACGTCAAGATCCTTTAATTAGAGCAAAAGAAAAGAATCAAGAGCTAGAGAGTAAACGGAAAGCCAGAAAAGATCCTATTGTAAAGTCAGCAGAAAAAATGAAGAGACGAATATTGCGCGAAGATCCTCTAAAAAGGAATCATGAAGCTGAACTTGAATTGAAATCGAAACAAAAGAAACGAAATAATGCATACTACAAAGCTATTGCATGCGAGAAAAAGCGTTTATCTAGGTCTTTTATATCTTTTACAATACAGGAAAAGTCCAGAGAGAATCAGTCTTTACGAGAAAAGCGAAAAAAGGCAGATTTTCAAGCAAATGAAAAGAATTTGCGAGAAGCAAGAAAATATGGTTCTGAACTAAATGAATGTATTTCGAAATTCAAACAAACCATTTCCACTGGACCTGTCTATGTCTGCACCTGTTGTCACCAGACATGGTTTAAACATTCTGTAGAATCTGCAAGCACAGTTGCTAACCATCTTGATCGATCATTTGTGCAGCAGCATTTCACAAAATACTTATCTGTGGATGATAAAGAGTGGATATGTAAAAGCTGTTCTAACAACTTAAAGAAAAATAAAACCCCAAGTCTTTCAGTTGCCAACAAAAACACATTTCCAATTAAGCCTAAAGAACTTGAGTTACATCAGTTAGAAGAGAGGCTTGTTGCATTAAGAATTCCATTCATGCAAATTAGAGAACTTCCTAGAGGTGGGCAGCTATCTGTGAAAGGAAATGTTGTTAATGTGCCAGTTGATATCCAGCCTGTCATTGAAAGTTTACCTCGAGCTTTTGATACACAAGTAACTGTGCCAGTGAGACTAAAAAAGAAACTTTCATACAAGAAGTGTGACTTTACTGAAAATGTACGTCCATTACAAGTTGTCAGCGCTCTTCATTGGTTGATGAACCATAGTGACTTGTACAAAAATTCTGGTATCCATATTGATGAAAACTGGTTGCAAAACACAACTGAAAATTGCTCAGAAACAGTGCAAGAGTTTTTTGGAAGAACTAATATGGACGAATTCCCTCCTACAGATGATGTTACTCAAACAACAGAAAACGTAACGAGCAAAAACGAAAATGACTATGAATCTGATCATTTTAGTGAAATTGATGAAAATGAAAAAGTTGTTGGTAATAGTGATACAATTATTGACTCGGCTGATCCAACAACTGACACTATTTACACATTTGCACCTGGCGAAGGACAAATACCCATAAGCTTATATCAAGATACCAATGCTGAGTATTTATCATTTCCATCAATATTTTGTGGTCAAAAGAGACCTGAAAATGAAGACAGATCTGTTCCTGTTCATTATAGTGACATATGCAAAATGGAACTTCGCCATGTTGACAGAAGGGTGGCATCAAATGTTCCAAATGTTTTCTTCAAAATGAAAAAACTGCAACTGAAACAAGTTTCAGACAAAGAGCATCTAGCTTTAAGAAGATGTAAAACAGAAGGCAAAAAACTTACAGTATCACAGGTTTTAAGGCCAGAATGTCGGGAAAACTTAGTAAATCTTGATGAAGGCTTTTATATTTTTCGAACTTTGAGGAGTTCGCCACCATACTTGGAAGCTCGGAAGAAAGATGTTTTTGCTATGATACGCCAATTAGGTTTGCCTACATGGTTTACTTCGTTGTCCTCTGCAGATACACGATGGGTTGATTTGCTGAAGATTTTAGCAAAACTTAATAGCGGTAAAACTCTTAATGATGACGATGTTGCGAAAATGACTTGGGCTGACAAAACCAAGCTTGTTCAAACTGATCCAGTGACATGTGTTAGATACTTTGACCACCGTGTACAGGAGTTCATAGGAACTGTACTTAAAAGCAATCATGAACCTTTGGGAAAAGTCAAAGATTACTTTTACCGTGTTGAATTCCAACAGAGAGGGTCTCCACATATTCACATGCTTCTTTGGATTGAAGATGCTCCACAATATGAAACACACACAGATGAAGAAGTGGTATCATTCATTGAACAGTATGTTTCGTGTTCAAACATTGATGACCCACTTGTTGACTTTCAAGTACACAAACATTCACGATCATGCAGAAAAAAGGAAAAAGCAATTTGTAGATTTGGATTTCCAATTCCACCAATGAAAAAAACAGTTATTCTGGAACCACTTATTGCAGATCAAGCTGACACCAAAAAGTACAAAGAACTGTTTCTTTCAATCCAACAAAAGTTGAATGAGATAAAAGAATATGATTTATCGTTTGAGCAATTCTTAAAACAACTGAACACAGATGACGAAGATTATCTTAAAGCTGTTCAAAGTTCATTAGATGGACCAAAAGTGTTTTTGAAAAGGAATCTTTCTGAGGTGAGAATAAATGCCTACATGAAACCCATTCTGAGAGCTTGGGGAGCCAATCATGATCTTCAGTTTGTTTTGGATCCGTATGGATGTGCTGTATACATAGTATCATACATCAGTAAAGCCCAAAGAGGAATGAGCATCCTTATGAATGAAGCATGTAAAGAAGCAAGAAAAGGAAATATGGATTTAAAGAAGCAAGTAAGACATATTGGTAACAAATTTTTGAATAGTGTTGAAATTAGTGCACAGGAAGCATGCTACCTTGTTTTACAACTTCCAATGACCAAAGCTACAAGAGATGTAGTATTCATAAACACTTCACCACCTGACAAACGTACATTCCTTTTGAAATCAAGGGAAGCGTTGGAAAAAATGGCTGAAAATTCAACAGAAATCGAGGCAGACAATATAATTAAAAGGTATTCAAAAAGGCCAAAGCAACTTGAACATTGGTGTCTTGCTGATTATGTATCGCAACTTGAAATCATATATCCAGCATCTGATGACATGTTTCATGAAGAAAATGAGCATAATGATGATGAAAGAAATGAGCCTGAAGAAATTCATCCAGACATGTTAGTTGAGGAAGGAATACAAATCACGTTGAAAAGTGGCATCAGAATTAAATCCAGAAAAAAACCTAAAGTATTACGTTATGTTCGTTATTCACTAAAAGTGGATCCAGAAAACTATTACAGAGAAAAACTGTTATTATTTCATCCATGGCGTAATGAGAGTGAAGATGTTTTAGGTGCACATAATTCTTATGAAGATCATTACTTTGCTTTGAAGAATTTCATAGACTTTAAAATCAAAGAATATGAGAAAAATGTTGATCAGTTAAATGAGGCAATGAAAAAGGCTGCTGATGACTTGAACTTCGATGAAATAGCACCAAGCAATGAGCAAAGAGAATCCGATGATCTGCAGACAGGTTCAGTGGCAAGTGAGCAGTTTGTTTATTTTGATCCAGATCGTCCAGAAGTACAACGTCAGTATGACTTAGGAAATGATATTGGTAGTTCAGTAGCACTGGTAAATATTACTGTTAATACAAAAAGAATGTCTGATGCAAATTATAGATCCCTTGTACATTCGCTAAATAGAAAGCAACACGAGTTCTTCCAGCATGTTCTGCAAAGTGTCAAACAAAACCTGGAGCCGTTGCATGTATTTCTATCTGGTGGTGCAGGTGTTGGAAAATCAGTAGTTGTCTCGGCTTTACATGAAGCATTGTTGCGACATTTGTCTACTTCGGCAGGTGACAATCCTGATGTATGCAAAGTACTTTTGTGTGCACCTACTGGAAAAGCTGCTTTTCACATAAGTGGCATGACTATCCACTCAGCATTTCGTATCCCTGCTAGTCAAGGCTACTGCATCAAACCATTAGATAGTGACACACTTAACACCTTGCGAACCATATACAGAGATCTCGCTGTTGTAATGATTGACGAAGTTTCAATGGTTGGACACAACATGCTGATGCTAATCAATCACAGGCTTCAACAAATTAAAGGTTCAACTTTATTTTTTGGCGGTGTTCACATGATTCTGATTGGCGACTTGTTTCAATTGAAGCCTGTTATGGATGGATGGATTTTTGAAAACTTAAAAAACAACTTTGGTCCTCTTGCAACAAATTTGTGGCAGGAATTATTTGCAATGCATGAACTTGACGAAATCATGAGACAAAAAGATGACAAGGAATTTGCAGAGATTTTGAATAGATTACGTGAAGGAAAGCATCAACAAAGCGATATAGAAGTTCTTAAAAAACGTGAAATAAAAACAACAAATCCAAATTATCCAAAGAATGCTATTCACCTTTTCAGCACAAATGCCAGCGTGGATTCATTTAACAAGGAAGCATTCCAATTATCACCTAGTATAAAAACTGTCACAACAGCTTTGGATACTGTAATAGGAGATGATACTAAATCTGTAAAAGAGCAACTGATTTCTAGGTTGCCAAATGATGCCTCAAAAACGGCTGGTTTGCAAAATAAACTACGTATAGCTGTTGGAATGACATATGATCTATGTGCAAATGTTGATGTTAATGATGGATTAGCCAATGGTTCAAGTTGTTGTATTAAATTCATAGAAAGCAAACAACAAAATACAAATAGACCAAGTATTGTTTGGGTAAAATTCTATGACCAAAATGTAGGTTCTGAATGGCGTGCTAAATACAGACATTTATATCATATTGGTATTGATCCTTCTTGGACACCCATTTTTGATATCAAAAGAAACTTCGTTTACTTCAGAAAGACATTTCTGAGGATTCAGTTCCCACTTCGCCAATCTGCAGCCAAAACCATACATAAATCACAGGGTGACACTTTAAATGAAGTTGTTATTGACATGTCTGGTACACGAATCTTTTCTCATGCACACTACGTTGCCATTAGCAGAGCAAAAACACTACAGGGTCTCAATATTTTGAATCTAAATGAAACAAAGATATCAGTGTCTGAAAAAGTCAAACAAGAATTGACTAGGTTACGAAATGAACAAGTTCTTGCTTTGTGTTATATTCCACTCTATCAAATTCAAGACACTCTGGCAAAACTTGTGTTTTTGAATACTCGATCTTTGAAAAGTCATAAAGATGACATTTTCCAGGAACCAAATGTTCAAGATGCAAACATGATTTGTCTTGTTGAAACATGGCTTACTGCTGAAGATGAAATGCATACTTTGAATGTACCAGGATATCAGCTATTCAGAGCAGACGGTTACCAAAGTGGGAACACAAGACCTCACCGGGGTATTGCATTGTATTTTAAAGAAGGTATCCCTGTTGTTCAAAACAAAACACTCATTCAACAAGATTTTGAAATTGTTCTGACAGAACTTTTGTTTGACATGAGAAGAGTAATTGTTGTTACATTGTACAGGTCTCCTTCATGTTCAATAAGTTCCTTGAAAAAACACTTACTCGAGTTTGTGTCACCAGTCACATACAATACAGAATTTGTAATTCAAGGTGACTTCAATTCTGATATCTTACAAGAACATACAGTCAGTGCCTTCATTGAAGAACAATTTCATTGCAAGCAAGTTGTTCAGAAAGCGACTCATGATTCAGGATCGCTTATTGATCATGTTTACTCAAACATTGAATCCATCAAAAATGAAGTGATAGAGTGTGTTTGGTCAGATCATGCCTTAGTTTATTCTGCAATAGCTCATTAAAGACTCATTCATCACAGATTGTATCTACAAAATTGACAATAAATAGCTTATGATTTTAAAAAACAATATCAATTTCATGTAGTAGTACTCTATAATTCAACCCACCTGTGTAAAATTATTCCTACTGACTGCATAATGAATGCAGTCAGTAGGAATAAGGCGGTTTATGTCGGAAATGGGTTGACCGCCACTTTTCAGTATATATATATGTAATCAAACTTGGTAAGGAGACCTATTAAGAGACCTCCTAGTGCACTATATTCATCACCATTTCATTCCCCAATGTATTGTTTTAAATTACAACACTACTGTATTAAAAGACCACCTATGTTAATAATATTACTCTTCTATTGACAGATCTCTTCATAAACTTGGTCTCTGAACACAGGTTTTTACTGCACTTTAATTGCTAACTGACCACATCAATGCATTTGTTATTATGAACTTTTGTGTATTAAGAAGATTTTGTTTTAATTATTACAGTTTGTTATTCATATTTTTTTTTATGCGACCACCACCAAATGGTGAGGATGCATATAGTATTAGACATGTCCATCCATGATTGTTCGTCCTGAACATTTTGTGTGTTTATCTCTTCCCACAGTTTTCAACCGATTTTTTCAAAACTTTACAGGATGCTTAACCATCAAGATGTACATATCACTTCACCAACAAAATCAACTTTGTGTTAGCAAAGTTAAGGCCCCTTTTTCTTAAGATTTGTGCGGATTGTATTTAATGGGGGCATTTACGTCCCATGGACACATTCCACTTTAAACTGTATCCTGCATAATTGGATGTTTCTGATGCTAGAAATGAAGGTTATTGTTATAAAGATCATCATCCCATAACTACCATTTCTCAAACAGTTTTGAATCGGTTGTTCCCAAACTTCATATACACACAACAACTGATGACCTTATGTCCCTCTATATCACCCATTGTTATTTAACAAATTATGGCCCTTTCACTTTAAGCGAGGGTATTTATCACCTTCAGTGATAGTTCTAGTTTTATATTAGATATTCTACTGTACCCTAGGGTTAAATTATATATTATCAGAGCAATATCATCAGCAATTAATAATATGCCAAATAAGATTGTTTTGAACTTTTCTATTAATACGTGGTCACGATTCATAAATATGGAAATTATGTAGAACAGTTTAAATAAATCTGTGACTTTCAAAAAAAGAACAGTGGCAAAAAAACAATAACGTGGCTCCAGTGTAAATGGAGTTTCTACGATAGAATTTGCAGCAACTCTGCAGTTCACGCTGAGAAGATTCTAGGCCCATTATCCATATTTTATCTCGATGTACATGGAAGATGAGCCTGGCATTGGCATGTTCACGCCTTTTAGGTGCCATATAACCTTTTCATGTGTTGGTGCGCCTTAAAACCGCAATTCAATTCAATTAAACACAAGTCAAGATTATCTTCTGTCACTTTAAATACATCAGCTGTTATCAAAGTTTTATGATTAATATAATGATAAAACATGATTAATTACATCAATAACATACTTTGTATACTAGGTAGTATTATTAGTATTATTTGTTAGCTTGTTCAAATGTTAGCTTTACTTGTATTATCATTTTCCTGTATAATGACACCAAGTTTGGCGAAGATAACGTGAAAGACTGTAATATGAAGATAGCGATATGGTCAGATTACAAGCACCTGGTCTGTGAACACTTGATTACAATCCCATGCACTTGTAATAGAAAAGGATTCTTCACATTATCAAACATTAAAGCAATGGTAATATTATATCGTTTTAGATGGTAACGGCAGTCAAAAAAGAACATAGTTTTACAACATCTTTGTCACTTAAGCTTTCTTTGAGAGAACAGTTTTGCCATTAAATGAAAACGAGAAAAAAGGTCCTATAGAAACCACAGCACCCAAACACAATGACATCGTACACTCGCACTGTACTACAAAGAGTAAATTAAATATACAGTGAAAAGGACAGTCCACAACACAAATAGTGGTGAAGACGGTTATCGACTTGAAACGGTCAGCAGCCAGATAACAGTTTCGACATAACAGCTGTGACGTTAAATTACATTTCTCAGCATAAAAGCTTGGAAATAACAGCTTTGGTTTTACATGACATTTCTCAACAAGAACAGCTTTGCCAAAGTCAACATTGGTTCTTGATGAACATATAATGATCACACGTATCCTCAACTGCAACAGGCAATATCAGGATGTAAACATTTAAGAAGTCTATCCACAAACAGAATACATTGATTTCAGTTAGTTTCAGAACTGTGGTAATTGTTTACACATGAAGATAGAATATACTCAAATCTATGCAAGGACATATTAATGTTTTGTTCCAGAATTACTGAAGCATCATCGGTAGTGCATACAACTTCAAGTGTGATAAGCTTCCAAAGGTGCACAAGAACAATTATGCTGTAATACCTATTGCTTTCATGTATTTATACAAAATGATTTATTCCAAATTGCAACAGACTATGCACCAGCATTTCCATATTGAAAAAAGTCATTCTGCAAACACAATTGAATTCATATCGTTGAAGACCATATATAACCCAACCTCATCATGGAAGGAAACATCTAGTGTTGTGTTCCAGTATAAGTGAAGAAGTGTCATAATTGAAAGTGCATATATATTCCAAGTGTGAACATTCCAGGATTGCAAAAAATATTCTGTGCCATAAACGCTTACAGAAATAACCTCAACCAAACCTATAGAGAACTGGACGATAACTGGACATCCAACAAATGAAAAGGAACTTTTAACCACTTCTACAAAGATGATCTGAAAAGTATAGAAATAGAAACATATATATACATGCAATTACAGTTTTTACCATCAATTCAATGTTTGTGATATAGACAAAAAAAACTAACAGTTTACATAAAAATGGAACAGTTCAAATCGATGAAATCTCAGAAATAGTTTTATTTTATGTACACTTCCATAATCCCCGGGTGTGGTTGCCCACCCCATTCATTTTTTATCATGCTCATTCAACGTCTTTATCATGACAGCCCTTAGGATGACACCGCGTATGCAAATCTGAAAATGTGGATCCATCATAAATGGAGTATGTTCTATAGAATTTGCACCAACTCTGCAGTTCTGAAGGTAATAAAGTTCTAGGCCCATCTACATATTTTACCTTGATGTAAATTGAGAATGAGCCTGGCACGTTCATTCATATTAGGCACCATACAACCTTTCATGTCTTGGTGCATCTTAAAACCCAATTCAGTTCAATTCAGTTCAATCCATGTACACTTGAATAAAAACATGGTCATCGTGTCATTTATAATACTGTGGTTATTCGTTTTTGTTTTGTTTCATCATATTTATTTTTTTAAATTGAAGTTGTGCATGTCTAAAGCAATATACATGCCTGTGTTATTTTTCATACTGATTCACATTTTTTTTTGCATTTTGTTTTGCCAAAGCACAGAACATAATGGATAGCACACTTTTTAATATTATTTACCATCTGAATCCATAATGTTTCTTGCAATTTTTTTTGGCAAAGCACAGAAGAAAACTACAACTGTATGTCCTTAATAATATATTTGCATTCTTTTGGGTACTTTTCGAAGAGTCACAAAAACATCAACTCAGTGTTTCACTTGTGCCTTTTTATATTGTCATATAGAAAACTGTTGCACATAATGAAAAAATATGTCTGAAAATTCATCATTTCCTTCATGATCCCTGCATTGTTTCAGGTGCCATCTCGCTCACATCAAAAGAGCAGTGGCAGAAAAATAAACATGGCTCCAGCATAAATAGAGTTTCTACGATAGAATTTGTAGCAACTCTACAGTGCACCTTAAAACCCAATTCATTTCAATTCATCATTTCCTCATGAAAAGAGTAAAACAGGAAGACTGCAAATCCCGCTAAGGCAGACGGCTAGAAGCTCACTTCATGTTCATTGTCTTTTTTGTCCTGCTCATTAAAGGTTTTCATCATGACCCTGCATGCGAACATGGCTCCATCGTAAATGGAGTCTCTAGAATTTTCAGCAAGTCTGCAGTTGTACTGGTTAGGTGATTCCAGGCCGATTCTCCATATTTTATCTCGATGTTAATGGAGGATGAGCATGGCATGTTCATCCCTGTTTTTGTCATATAACCTTTCTTGTGATCACAATTCAGTTCAATTTAACTAATGAGTGATAGGAGAAAAACATGCTTCTAACATCAATGTAGTATTTACAACAAAATTATAAAGTTCAATATATGAAGGGTAGATTTGCAATGTCATTTTCTGTCAATGCCATTTATGTCACATTTTTTGATGGTATACTGTAAAACCCATTTCTACTTGATTAATTAGCATGTAGTCATGTACCATTAATTCTGATACTGTTAATTGATATTATGTTACAGATGTTCATTTTTGTTTATCTTTAGATAAGTGTTAAAATAAATTAATATACTTAGCATTGTGTGTACTGTTCTTTGTTAAAGCCAATATATTATACTGTTTTTTCTTATTTTGTCTTTATGTAAAATGTACGTACATTACATACTAAAATTTACAGCAAAATTAATTCCGGAGTGAATGATTTCATAAAAAATTTAAGGAAGCCATAAATTGTAGTACGACTCAATTCATCAATGGTATAACAGCCAGTAGAGCGTTCACAGGCCCTCTTGGGGCTCTTGTTTTGTTTTAAAATATATTTTTTCTGAAGTATCCATTACATATACAAACAGAGCACATACATCTTATTTTACATATTGATAACAATTACATATATACTGCACACAAGGTATAGTCATACTCATTAATCAGTGCATGCGTTTTATTCTATTTTGTTAAAGGGACACATGGCGAACTTGAGTTATGTATCTACATGAGCCAGATTAATATAGATTTGCTTGAAGCTTTCATTTTCACATAACAGCATCTACATGAGACAGATTAATATATGTTTGTTGGAAGCTTTCATTTTCACATGGCAGTATGTACATGAGTCAGATTTACATGTTTGCAGGAACCTTTCATTTTTGTGCCCTTCAGATATTTATAGGGAGTGTTGCAGTTTCACCGCTTTCTGTCACACTTAGCTAGTGTGGTTTGATAACTAGTGAACTTCATGCAGGCACCCCCTAAAATACACCAATTTATCCATGTCTAACACAGCTTGAGTTTTCAGTTTTGAGGCACAAAAAGATGTGTATTCATCTAGTGGTGCTCTAACGTTGGGATGAATTATACCTCTAGACACATCAGAATTTTCAATAAATTAAATTTTCTGATACTACTTAATATTTGTCAGGTAGGGAATCACTTGTATGGACCATTTGCGCAAATTTGGTGATCTTACATGTGATTTATTTTAAAATACTTTTTTCTGTTCATATTATTGCAGGTCAACTTTTGGCAAACAGAGGCTCAGCCAAGCAGGTGGCTATCACAGATCAGATCAACTTTCTCATCAAGTCTGGTGAAGGCATGGATGAGGCACTCATTCTCAACCAGAGCATCAACTCTGGATCAGTGATTGAGATCACTGAGCTGAACTCTGGGTCAGGGGTGAAAGTCATGGAGCTGAACTCTGGGTCAGGGGTGAAAGTCATGGAGCTCAACTCTGGGTCAGGGGTGAAAGTCATGGAGCTCAACTCTGGGTCAGGGGTTAAAATCATGGAACCTAGTGATATTGCTGTGATTGATGCAAAGTTGGAACATAGTTCTAAGGCTGAGAAGAGCAACACAAGTGCAGAAACTGTTGAATGTAAGGAGAGTTTGGTAGGAAGAGAACCGCATCTCAGTCTAACGGAAGCAAACAAAGCTATCTCGTCTGCAAAGGATGTTAGTTCAGCGAATGGAGAACAAGTAAAGGAAGTACGTATATCTCCACGATCAGAAAACTCGGACACTGAATCTCAGGGAGGGGAAGGGAGTAAGGGGGGAGTTGAGCTGAGGGCTGATAATGACCATGTTTCCGTTGACAACAGTGGTAGAAGTGGTCCGTTGACACGGATTCAGGAGGAAAGGGAAACCGAGTCTAGCGAGTCCACAGGAAACAAGCGGGTGGCAATGGTAAGTTTCACTTTGTTATTTTTGAACCAAGTCTTGAAGTACAGTTTATTGTACAACTGGCAAGCGTTTTAAATTTTAAGCTCCCTGAAAAACTTTTGGAGAGCATATAGTCATTACTTTGTCAGTCCGTCTAGTGACTCTGTGGCCGGGATAGTCAAGATGCTGCGTCTATAAAACATTCTGGCCTCTCACCACTGTGGGTTCGAATGCCACTGGGAGCTTGGCTTCTCAAGTGAGAAAGTGTTGATTCTTATGGATGGTGGGAGGTGTACCAGGGCCCTCCCTTCACTTTGGTGGAATGGGGCTAGGGCTCTCAGGAAGGGGAATTTTGCGTTGTTTTCATATCAAATAGGAATTTTTAAGAAACACAAATTAGTGTGTGTTTTTTTATTAGCTCTACTGATCAGAGATCAGCAGAGCTTATGCCGTGGTGCGGCGTCCGTCGTCCGTCCGTCTGTCCGTCCGTCTGTCCGTCCGTTAACTTTTATTTGTAGCGACTACTCCTCTGAAACTACTGGATGGATATTCATAAAACTTTACAGAAATGTTGCCCATGAAGTCTAGTTGATCCTAGCAAAAATTCATGTTGATGTGAAATCCAAGATGGCTGCCAAAGCTAAAAATAGATTTTTTAAATTCAAGTTTGTAGCGACTACTTCTTGAAAACTATAAGTGATATTGATATGGGACTTTTTCTAAAATGATCAGCATGACATGATGTTGGTCCTTGTCAAAAATCGTTTTGATTCGACGTTAAACATGGCTGCCAGCGGCCATCTTTGTTTACATAGAGTTATATAGTAAAAACTTGTAGCGACTACTCCTCTGAAACTACTTGGCGGATTTTCATGAAACTTCACAGGAATGTTGCTCTTGATGTCTCAATGATCCTAGCAAAATTTCAGGTCGGCCGGAAATTCAAGATGGCCGCAACGGCTAAAAATAAATTTTCAAAATACAAGTTTGTAGCGACTACTTCTTGAAAACTATAAGTGATATCGATATGGGACTTTTTCTAAAATGATCAGCATGACATGATGTTGGTCCTTATCAAAAATCGTTTTGATTCGACGTTAAATGTGGCTGCCAGCGGCCATCTTTGTTTACATAGAGTTATATAGTAAAAACTTGTAGCGACTACTCCTCTGAAACTACTTGGCGGATTTTCATGAAACTTTACAGGAATGTTGCTCTTAATGTCTAATTGATCCTAGCAAAATTTCAGATCGGCCAGAAATTCAAGATGGCTGCCACAGTTAAAAATAGATTTTTAAAAAATTAGTTTGTAGCGACTACTTCTTGAAAACTATAAGTGATATTGATATGGGACTTTTTCTAAAATGATCAGCATGACATGATGGTTATCCGAGTCGAACATTATTTTGATT
Source organism: Cyrtodaria siliqua (assembly GCA_037043455.1). Classification (NCBI taxonomy): domain Eukaryota; kingdom Metazoa; phylum Mollusca; class Bivalvia; order Adapedonta; family Hiatellidae; genus Cyrtodaria; species Cyrtodaria siliqua. The sequence goes on from JAWPHD010019048.1 coordinate 23,160, forward strand.
CGACATTAAACATGGCTGCCAGTGGCCATCTTTGTTTACATAGAGTTATATAATGAAAACTTGTAGCGACTACTCCTCTGAAACTACTTGGACGGATTTTCATGAAACTTCACAGAAATGTTGCTCTTGATGTCTAATTGATCCTAGCAAAATTTCAGGTCGGCCGGAAATTCAAGATGGCCGCCATGGCTAAAAATAGATTTTCAAAATACAAGTTTGTAGCGACTACTTCTTGAAAACTATAAGTGATATTGATTTGGGACTTTTTCTAAAGACATGATGTTGGTCCTTGTCGAAAATCGTTTTGATTCGACGTTAAACATGGCTGCCAGCGGCCATCTTTGTTTACATAGAGTTATATAATGAAAACTTGTAGCGACTACTCCTCTGAAACTACTTGACGGATTTTCATGAAACTTCACACGAATGCTGCTCTTGATGTCTTATTGATCCTAGCAAAATTTCAGGTCGGCCGGAAATTCAAGATGGCCGCCACGGCTAAAAATAGATTTTTAAAAAATAAGTTTGTAGCAACTACTTCTTGAAAACTATAAGAGATATTGATATGGGACTTTTTCTAAAATGATCAGCATGACATGATGTTGGTCCTTGTCGAAAATCGTTTTGATTCAACGTTAAACATGGCTGCCAGTGGCCATCTTTGTTAACATAGAGTTATATAATGAAAACTTGTAGCGACTACTCCTCTGAAACTACTTTACGGATTTCCATAAAACTTCACAGGAATGTTGCTCTTGATGTCTTATTGATCCAAGCAAAATTTCAGGTCGGCCGGAAAATCAAGATGGCCGCCACGGCTAAAAATAGATTTAAAAAAAATAAGATTGTAGCGACGACTTCTTGAAATCTTTAAGAGATATTGATATAGGACTTTTTCTAAAATGATCAGCATGACATGATGGTTATCCGAGTTGAACATTATTTTGATTCGACGTTAAACATGGCTGCCAGTGGCCATCTTTGTTTACATAGAGTTATATAATGAAAACTTGTAGCGACTACTCCTCTGAAAGTACTTGACGGATTTTCATGAAACTTCACAGAAATGTTGCTCTTGATGCCTTATTGATCCTAGCAAAATTTCAGGTCGGCCGGAAATTCAAGATGGCCGCCACGGCTAAAAATAGATTTTCAAAAATCAAGTTTGTAGTCACTACTTCCTGAAATCAAAATCAATCAGTAGAGCTTCAAGGTCATTGACCTCTTGTTATTTAAGTGCTACCAAGAATTTACCATTCCAAATTACAAATTGTATGCTGTTTTCCTGTTTTGGAGTTCACCCTGGCGTCCACGTTGGCGTTGGTGTCGGCGTCGGCGTCCCACATCAAGGTTTGCGTGTACGCTGTGTTTACAAGTCTATATCTCTTACATTTCTTATTCTAGCACAACCAAATTTGTTCATGGGCTTCCTTATAGCATTATCTTTAGGGCTGCATAAGCAATTTTGGTTCCTGTAACCCATGGGCTCCCATGGAACCCAAATTATGATAGCCCATAAAATGTGCCCCATTTCACATCAAATTTTGCGTGTAAGCTGTGTTTACATGTCTATATCTCTTACAATTCTTACCCTAAAAACTTCATGGGTGGACTGCCTGTGATGAGAGGATAACCCCTATTGATTTTGAGGTCAGTAGGTCAAGGTCACCAGGACCCGATAATGAAAATCTCATGAAACTTCATAGGTGAAGTGCCTGTGGTGAGAGGATGACCCCTAATGATTTTGAGGTCAGTAGGTCAAAGGTCAAGGTCACTGGGACCCGATAATGAAAACTCCTCTCCCCCTTAGGTAAATCTCATGAAACTTCATAGGTGAATTGCTTGTGGTGGGAGGATTACCCTATTGAGGTCAGAAGGTCAAAAGTCAAGGTAATAAAAAACCTTGTCTACACCATAACTCCTTGCCTCCTTAAGCAAATATCATGAAACTTTATAGGTGAACTGCTTGTGGTAAGAGGATGAACCCTATTGAATTTGAGGTCAGTAGGTCAAAGGTCAAGGCCTCTGGGAGCCGATAATGAAAAACCTTGTCTCCTCTCCCCCTGAGGCAATCTCATGAAACTTCATAGGTGAACTGCCTGTGGTGAGAGGACGACCCCTATTGATTTTGAGGTCAGTAGGTCAAAGGTCAAGGTCACCGGCACACGATAATGAAAAACCTTGTCTGCTCCATGACTCCTTTCCCCCTGAAGCAATATCATGAAACTTCATAGGTGAACTGCCTGTGATGTGAGGATGACACATTGATTTTGAGTTCAGTAGGTCAAAGGTTAAGGTCACCGGTACCCGATAATTAAAAACCTTGTCCGCTCCATAACTCCTCTCCCCCTGAAGTAAATCTCATGAAACTTCATAGGTGAACTGCCTGTGGTGAGAGGATGATTTTGATCCTGATATTGATTTTGAGGTCAGTAGGTCAAAGGTCAAGGTCACTAGGACCTAATAATGAAAATCTCGTAAAATGTCATAGGTGAACTGCCTGTGGTTAGAGGACCTATTGATTTTGAGGTTGGTAGGACAAAGGTCAAGGTCACTGGGACCCGATAATGAAAATCCTTGTCCGCACCATAACTCCTCTCCCCCTGCAGCAAATTTCATGAAACTTCATAGGTGAACTGCCTGTGGTGAGAGGATGACCTCTATTGATTTTATGGTCAGTAGGTCAGAGGTCAAGGTCACCGGGAGCTGAAAATGAAAAATCTTGTCCGCTCCGTAACTCCTTTCCCCCTGAAGCAAATCTTGAAGCATGTTTATCGTTCCGAAAGGAATTTGGAACATGGGCTGTGAAAAGTGGAGTTAAATTGTATGTGGTGCTCTGTTCATGGTACAGTATTTATTATTTCCCTTGAAGAGCATGTATTAAAGTAGCTATCCCGCCGACTACAGCCAAATTTTGCAGCATGTACAACGTTTCTAAACCTACTGACGATGGGGTATATATATATAATTTAGCTATTTTGAGAATACAACCTTTGTAGACACAATATACACGGCTTTAACCAGCCAGGCCAATCCCCAAAACTCAAGTGCCGAATTAAGAGTTACCAACTCATAATTCGTTTTACGCATATTCAGTCACGAGTATTTTAAGAACCCGTGAATGAAACTGTTATTTTTTATTGGCATATACCGTACTTCCCCTATTAGTAGCGCCCTTCCTAATAGTAACGCCCCCAACAATTTTAAGAAACCTTTACTTCTTCGAAAATCCAAACATTCTTTAAAAAACACAACATTTTCGTCTTTAACACTAATGGATTTGATTACAGGGAGTTTTTTACTACGACACCGGCTTAGTCTAGCACATAAACCTTAAAGCGCTGTCATCTGTTTTACCTATTACGCTTCAATGATGACAGAGTTATACTCCATATACAGTTGGGTTAAGTTTTAGTCAGTGCCGGTGTCGTAGTAAATGATCGTCATATAGTAATTTTATAGAAAACAATCTGGAAAGATATTGAAAAATTTGAACCATAATAAGAGCGCCCCTTTTGAACTTTGCCTAGCGCCCGGGCGCTACTAATAGGGGAAATACGATATTCATTTTTTATCTGAACACTTGGCTAGAGTTTTAATAAACGGTTTTGTAGTGTAAATTTGATGTTATTTGGAGGGTTGGTTTCTTTAATAAGTGTCGCTCTAAATGTTTGCATGTAGACTGAAGTTATCTTTCAAAACATTGTTCTGACACTGTGCTACAGAATATCGAGACCAGTGAGACCCTGTCAAGTATAACAGATATTGACACAAGTGAGAAATCCACTGACACCGCTTTCCAGACACCGGACATGAACTTTGACCTTTACCTCAACCCTCAAGGTCAAGAGGTCATGCTGGCCCATGTCAAATCACCGGGTCACTTCTTTGTTCACGTCATATCGCAACAAGTGGGACAAACATTAGACCAACTCATGAAGAGCTTAAACAAACATTTTGAGAAGTTGAATCGGCGCAAACTCACAAAACTGAGTAAGACGTTCGTGCCTGCCATGAACAAGTTGTGTTGTGCCCAGTTTGGACAGGATAATAATTTTTACAGGTAAGCCAGTTATTCTAGAGGTTAGCCATGTCTTATGCAGGTAAGCAAATTCTTATCTAAGTCATTGCTGTTGTACAGGTAAGCCATAGCTATTCTACAGGTAATCCATAGCTATTCTACAGGTAAGCCATAACTATTCTACATTCTACACTTAAGCCATAGCTATTCTACAGGTAAGCCATAGCTATTCTACAGGTAAGCCAAGGTATTCTACAGGTAAGTCATAGCTATTCTACAGGTAAGCCATAGGTATTCTACATGTAAGCCATAGGTATTTTAAAAGGCAAGTCATATCTATTCTACAGGTAAGCCAAGGTATTCTACAGATGAGCCATAGCTATTCTACAGATAAGTCATATCTATTCTACAGGTAAGCCATATCTATTCTACATTCTACAGATAAGCCATAGTTATTCTACAGATAAGCCATAGCTGTTCTACAGGTAAACCATGATATTCTACAGGTAAGCGAAGGTATTCTACAGGTAAGTCATAGCCATTCTACGGATAAGCCATAGCTATTCTACAGGTAAACCGTAGGTATTCTACAGGTAAGGCACATCTTTAAGTATTCTACAGGTAAGCCATAGTTATTCTAGGTCATAGCTATTCTACGGGTAAGCTATAGCTATTCTACAGGTAATCCCGGGCAGGCCCGTTAAAATTTTACAAAAACAACTTTGCCCTTATCAACTTTGTACTCACCCTTAATTTTGAACAGGAATCACCTTCATATTTTTGCTCTACCGCTAGTGCTAGACAAGGTAAATCAGTGTCAATCAAGAACACCTTATAGTGCTCAAAAAATAGGATAGCCCGACGTCCGGGGCTCCTCAAAATCATTTCCGGGCCTGTCTCATTCTGCAGAAAAAAAGCCTGTCGGGCCTGTCTTAAAAAAAATAAAAAATCCCGAGCATTGTTACCCGATCTAAAAGCAGTCCCCAAGACCAGATGCCGCCATGTAATAACGACCGGTGCATTGTGTATTGTGTACTGTGTACTCGTGAAAGCACTTGCAATAAACAAATCAACTAATTAAATGTCTCAGTCTGTTAATTACCTAATCCAATCGGGCGAGTGGCTCGCAGTATGTTATCACAGTTTGGTCACGCGTCCCAGATTTACAAAATGCGACGCTGCGATTGGACAATTGCAGTCAAGTACCCTCATTAATATTCATGAGTTTATATTTATATGCGCTGTGAATGGACAGTTCTGTGAAACAAGGTTTCTGGGATGGGAAAACCCCTTATTGTCGTAAAATTACTGATTGGAGACAACTGGTGTTGTTATAAACGGATTAGCGGTGAATTGCGATGAGCAAACACTGGTCCTAATTAATGATGGCTTTTTCGAAGGATTGATTTAATCAAACTGCTACCGAACACAATGCACCCTTCGACTTGCGTGATGTCTTTTGAAGTTTGTATCGCTATATTAGCCTATTGTCATAACCAATAACGTCAATTAAAAATATCTTAATTATTATACAAACAAAAATAACAAAAGCAATGTTTTATATAAATAAAGTTACAACTATTCAGGATTTATTGTCGTTTACGATTTATCTTGATCAACATGTTGACATTTTTTAAGCATGTGGAAACTAGCAGTGATAATGATTGTGAAAACGAAAGTAGGACACGTAGTGATAGGGGAAACGAAGGCAGCAAACGCAATATTGATTGTGTTAGTAATTCCCCCAAGGATAAAAAGTATTATCAGGAGAAGAGAAAACGCGCGTATCAATCTGCATGGCAGGACACATTCAAGTGGTTAAGACATGATCCAGTGTGTGACAAAATGTTTTGTACATACTGTGAAAAGTACCCAACACTGGCAGGGAAAAATGTGTTTGTGACTGGGACTGACAGATACAGACTTGATCCTATTAGGTCCCATCAAACCGGATCAGCACACCAAGCTTGTACTACACAATATTTCCATGATGAAGAAAGCAAGTGCATGCCAAAGAAGTCGGGACCCACACCCGTGGAGATAGCTGACACTGCATGTGGACGGATGCTTTTGAAGTTGTCAGAAGAGAAAATGAATAGCCTGCGGATACTTTTCAACAATGCTTGCAATGAACTCGAGACCTTTCTCAGATTTCAAGGGACTGTGTGATCTACAAGAACTTAATGGACTTAACATTTGGAATATTTACCGGAATGATATGGCTTGTAGAGAATTCACGGATTGTATTAATGCAGTGATCGTTCAAAAGAAAAAGGATATAGTGGGTAGGAGCAACTTCGTTTCGGTGTTGGCGGATGGCAGTACTGATGTTTCAATAAATGAACAGGAGGTTGTGTATGTTCGGTATGTTCACGAAGGGAGGGTAAGGACTGATCTAGTGGATATAGTCAACTTGAAGTCGTCTGACGCCAAAGGGGTGAAGGAGGGATTAGACACAGCTGTTACAAAACTGGATCTTAAATTCGCCGAATTAAGTGATGTGACGAGTGAATCGCCGACCATAGTGTGCGCCAACTTTGATGGAGCGTCGGTCATGCAAGAACTAAAGAGCGGCACCATGAAGCTGATTCTGGATGATGCCCCTTGGACAATTCCCACCCACTGTGTGGCCCACAAGCTGGAACTAGCTGCACTTGAAGCGGTGAAGAGGCATACATATCTCAAGACATTCGAAGACATAGTGAAGGGAATTTATTGTTTTTATCACTTTTCACCCAAACGTCGCCGGGAAGTCAAAGAAATCGCAGACATGTTGGAGTCGAAGCTGTTCTACATCCGTGGTATAAAGCAGGTGCGCTGGCTGTCAAGCAAATCCAAAGCTCTCCATGGACTGCGCAAGAATATCACAGTGATAAGGACCCATCTGGAACATGTTGCAGAACGGAAGTCGTCAGATGAGGCAGTCAGGGCCAAGGGGTACCTGAAAGACTCAACAACAACAACGAAGTTTATGACCATGCTCCATGTGATGTGTGATGTCACCGAGATCATCCAGTCACTTAGCCAGAAATTCCAGGAGCAGTCTACTGATTTGTGATGTGTACCCTGCTGCTGAAACCACTATCCTCCAGCTGGAGTCACTCAAGCATAACAAAGGCAAATACATGAAGGTAAATAATTTTATTGGTAATTAACTATATACAGTAATTTTTAATTCATGAATGCAAAACTATTGTTGCAGCTGCTCCAGTTGATAAAATCACTGCTTTATTTTCTGCATAGCAAATGACTCAATAAATTAATACGTATTTACAGATTGCATACAGTGAAACACACACAGGTCAGCCTGTCAGTCGCTTCCAATTCAGGTTTTATTAGAGATCTTTCACAATGTAATCATGATTTTGTTTAACAAATCCTATTTCTTCGCAGGAGTTTGAGAGTACACTTGATGGGAAGACATCCCATGACATGGATTTGAAGGGTGACCTCCCAGACGATTCTCTGCTGCAGGACCTTGAGGATGACCTCATCACATATATTGACAAAAGGTAATCACACTGTCCAATTCTAGGCTATATACAAATGTCAATAAATAATCATCTCACTCACACTATGCATGCTAATTTAATTTGCATAATTAATAATTGTCCAGCATTTAAATTAGGATATCAAACTATGCTTAAATTTACATAATTACAATTATTTGTAGATTGAAATATGTGCAGCTAATGCATGCTTAATATAAGAAATGCTGAGCAAGTATAAATTATTTATTTTAACGTATATAATTTTCAATCTCGTTCTAGGTTCGACAACTTCAACAGGAGTCCACTGAAGTCATTTCAGGCCTTCGACTATGAAGCGTTCCCAGAGGAGAGATCTCAGCTAGCTTCACATGGACGGGTTGAGATACAGCAGCTGCTGGACCACTTCTCTCCCATCTTCCCCGAGGCAGACCACGAAAACATCCTGAATGAATACACAGAGCGGAAGGTGACGCTCAAGAGGTACAAGCAATCGAATACTCCAAAGGAGGAAGTGTACGCCAGCATCCTGAAGAAATCTGGAAGTGACATTGTCAAGTTGTTGGAAATAATGCTGGTATTAAGTCCCTCAACAGATGAGTGTGAACGCGGGTTTAGCCTCATGAACAATGTTAAGACCATGAGAAGGAATTGCCTGACTCAGGATAGTCTCCAGTTGCTCATGAACATCCACTTAGTCTCGATCATCCAGACCTCTCGCGAAACTTCCCTCAAAGAAGTCCAAACGATAGTCTGGAGTAAAGCTTCTTTAAAAATTTTGACATCAAAACGAGGTGTGGACAAAAAAAAATCACCGGCCTCTGATTGGTCAACTTCAGTTTGTTATGGAAATCCGTGGGAATCACCCCCTACGTCACGACGGCGTCAAAAAATACGTGACGTTACGCGCAATGTTGTGCAATAAAATTATTCCAAACATAGTCAGCGGATCACGATTAATGCTAAAAATTAAATTTTAAACATCATTTTGTAAGATTATACTATGTTTTTAGAGAAACTACAATAAAACGAAGTTTATTGTATATTTAATAAGGACGTACACACATCCCATGGGAACTAATGTTGCGAGTAATTCAACGTGCACTTTGATGTTGCAATCAAAATGACGTCACGTCGCAGTCAGTTTTGACGGTTGGCGCCGTCTATCGGTCAATTTTTTTAAAGAACAGTGAGTCCAGACGCTCGCTGGCGCTCGCACTCAGCTTGAGTGTGTCTGGATGATAGAGACTAACATCCACTCAGCTCAGAGACTGACTAAGCAGGACATTGACAGTGCCATTATTCATTGGATGGGTTGTGGACTTGGAGGTCGACATTTGAATAGTTGAACTATGTGTAGTGTGTAGGAGATCAGAACCATGTGTAACATGTGGGACTAGCGTTTTACCATTGTAATATCATTTATGAAGAGTGCTCAAGAGTTTCACTATGATTGTCAGTATGATTGTGTTATATTTATTATGTATAGTATGCCATTAGCCATATATTTATCATGCCATGAAATAAAATATAGGTTAATTTATTGAATAGTTGAACTATCCGTATGTGTATAAGTTCTAAAGTGCACCATGTGTAGGATATCCAGGGCACGAAAAATAGTCCTAGAGGACGAGTAACATTTCAGTAGAAAACAACAACAAAGAAAATAGTTCTTACATAGTTTATTAAGCAATTACATGCAATAAATAGTCGCAACTCTGTTTATTCAGTGATAAAATGCAATTTGAGTCAACCGGATATTGGGAAATTGACGTATTTCCGTTTTCGGTCATTCTAAAATGCGGCTCCCGTTCTAATTTCACGGAGCGCGAATTTTACGGTATTTGATGTTATACACGTATGTACACGTTCACGGGGGAAATCTTTAAGGGCGCTTTTAGGGGACTGGTACCGGGGCCTTCAGGAAGGGTAATTGCAAAAGTATGCTGTTTTCCTGTATTGGAGTTTAACGTTTTCTAATACAAAATGTTTGTGGTTTTTTAAGAGGAAATTTTTCACAGGAAAAAGGGAACAATATATGTATACCATGCCGGAGTAACTGTAATGGCCATGATCAGACTGTAGTGAATTATAGAATATGAATAGTCATCTATAATACTGGTCAAAGTTTCATAATTTTCATTGATTTATATAAAGAATAAAACAACACATAATGATGTTTTATTTTATATATATAATAGTGTTAAATGATGGTATCTGACTACTTTGACGTATGAACTTTTACAATCAGAGCAGGACGAGTAAACATCCTATAAGGACGAGCAACATGTCAATGCCACTTGTCCTAGAGGACGAGTATACAGTAAAATATATTTCGTCCCCTGATATCCATGTGTAACTTGTGGGACTAGCGTGTTACCATTATCATTTATGAAGAGTGCTCAAGGGTATGATTGTGTTATGTTTATTGTGTATAGTATGCCATTAGCCATATATTTATTATGTCGTGAAATAAAATACAGGTTATAATATAAGTTAATTCTGATCATGTTAGTGTTGTTTTGTTACTATCCTGACCTTATAGGATTTTGCCGTTACAAATATTATATATTAACCAATAATTTACGAAAAAGATATGGGGCCTGTCCAATTTTAATCAGGGCCTGTCCATTTTAAATCAGGGCCTGTCCATTTTCTGAAGCAACAAGCCCTGGGCCCGTCTCTTAATTTTTTTTCTGTGAGCACTGCTTTATTTAGATAAACAAACTACATGTAACATCATCAAAGTATCAACTAAATGACTAGATGCCATCTAAGATATGACTAGCTTGTCCACTTAATAATGAAAGGCACTTACAAAAAGATATGACATCATTTTAACATTTCAAAAGCAACTGTTTATGTAAATCACTGTGATAATACAACTGTGTATCCTCCAGTCTTTTCTACTGCAAAACACGCTAGCATTTGGTACTATCATACCGCTTTTATTGCAGTTTTAATTTATGCAATTGTCTTTTCGCTTTCTGTATTTGTATTTTTTCATCATCTCCGCCAACTGTCCTCCAAAAACATTCTATAGACGTGTCTATTTTCTTCGACATTTTTACATATCAAGTATAATGGTCTGGTTACAGTGATTGATAAAAACTACTAGTTTAATATTGGATAATTCGATCACGACACAGTCTACGAACTTCGGAAATCTCGACTTTATACCCTATCACCAAAGTAACCATGGGTAGCCAATATTTTCATGTTTACTTTCGGTGTATTTGAGTGTAATTTATCGGTTATTTATTGAGTTTAAGCAAACTCTTCCTGGAATTTCAAATAACTTGGCAAAAGTGTTCACCACAGCAACACGACGTGTCGCACACAAAAGCCAGGTCCGTGCCTCTAAGGTCAAGGTCACAATTAGAGGTCAAATCATGTCCGGTCAATAACTGGCATTCCTTGACGGAATTTGAAATAACTTCGCACATGTGCTCACCACAACAACATGATGTGTCTCGCTCAAAATCCAGGTCCGTGGCTCCAAGGTCAAGGTCGCACATAAGTCAAAGGTCAAATCATATCCGGTCAATAACTCTGGCATTCCTGGACAGATTTTCAAAATACTTGGCACAAGTGCTCACCACACACAATAAGACGATGTGTCTAGCACAAAATCCAGGTCTGTGGCCCCATGGTCAAGGTCACACTTAGAGGTCAAAGGTCAAATTGTGTCCGGTTATTAACTCTGGCATTCATGACGGATTTTCAAAAAACTTGGCACAAGTGCTCACCACAACAAGACGATGTGTCGCGCACAAAATCCAGGTCCGTGGCTCCAAGGTCAAGGTCACACTTAGAGGTCAAAAGTCAAATCATGTCCGGTCAATAACTCAGGCATTCCTGGACGGATTTTCAAATAACTTGGCACAAGTGCTCACCACAACAAGACGACGTGTCGCACACAAAATCCAGGTCCGCGGCGCCAAGGTCAAGGTCACACTTAGAGGTCAAAAGTAAAATCATGTCCGGTCAATAACTCTGGCATTCCTTGACGGATTTTAAAATAACTTGGCACAAGTGCTCACCACAACAAGACGATGTGTTGCGCACAAAATCAAGGTCTGTGGCCCAAAGGTCAAGGTCATGCTTAGAGTTCAAAGGTCAAATTGTGTCTGGTCAATAACTCTGGCATTCATGGACGGATTTTCAAATAACTTGGCACAAGTGCTCACCACAGCAAGACAATGTGTCGCACACAAAATCCAGGTCCATGGCTCCAAGGTCAAGGTCACACTTAGAGATCAAAAGTCAAATCATGTCCGGTCAATGACTCTGGCATTCCTGGACGGATTTTAAAATAACTTGGCACAAGTCCTCATCACAACCAGACGACATGTCGTGCACAAAATCCAGGTCCGTGGCTCCAAGGTCAAGGTCATACTTAGAGGTCAAAGGTCACTGGGGGCATTTGTCACTGTGACATTTCTTGTTTAGTTATGGCCCTTGATTTAGTTAAAAATGCTGTATTTTGCCCAAAACTTTCAAAAAAACATAAATTGCAGTCACTCGCATCATTGATATTATAAGAGACATATTACCCAGTAGAGCGTCCACATGCTCTCTTGTTATGCCCCCGAAGTGGTGCATATAGTAGTCGCACTGTCCGTCTGTCGGTCCGCCAGTCCGTCGCGATCTTCGTATGCTGTACAATCGTGTCCGGTTAATAACTCTGACAATAATGGACGGATTTTCAAATAACTTGGCACAATTGCTCACCACAACAAGATGATGTTTCGCGCACAAAATCCAGGTCCGTGGCTCCAAGGTCAAGCTCTCACGTAGAGGTCAAAGGTAAAAATAAACTGCTTTCGTGTCCGGTTAATAACTGACATTCATGGACAGATTTTCAAATAACTTGGCATAAGTGCTCACCACAACCAGACGACGCACAAAACCTAGGTCCGTGGCTCCAAGGTCAGGGTCACACTTAGAGTTCAAACGTCAAATTGTGTCCGGTCAATAACTCTGGCATTCCTGGACGGATTTTGAAATAACTTGGCACAAGTGCTCACCACAATAAGACGTGTCACGCACAAAATCCAGGTCCGTGGCTCTAAGATCAAGGTCACACTTAGAGGTCAAAGGTCAAGTTGTGTCCGGTCAATAACTCTGGCATTCCTGGACGGATTTTCAAATAACTTTGCACAAGTGCTCACCACAACAAGACGATATGTCGCGCACAAAATCCAGGTCTGTGGCTCCAAGGTCAAGGTCACACTTAGAGGTCAAACGTCAAATCATGTCCGGTCAATAACTCTGGCATTCCTGGACGGATTTTAAAATAACTTGGCACAAGTGCTCACCACAACAAGACCATGTGTCGCACATAAAATCCAGGTCTGTGGCCCCAAGGTCAAGGTCACACTTAGAGGTCTAAGGTCAAATCGTGTCTGGTCAATAACTCGGGCATTCCTGGACAGATTTTCAAAAAACTTGGCACAAGTCCTCACCACAACCAGACGACATGTCGCGCACAAAATCCAGGTTCGTGGCGTCAAGGTCACACTTAGAGGTCAAAGGTCACTTCGAGGGCATTTGTCACTTACTGCAATATTTGTTTTTTGAATATATTTATCTAAATCAAAAAGAATTTCTCTGTTTAAAGGGACACTGTAACTTTGAGATTATAAAGCACAATATACATATATAATCATGTTAACGACATTACATAACTACAATACTGAATATTCCAATGATATCTTCTTCAGACGGTACATGTATTTAAGTGGACTTTTCATTTCTCTATATCAAAAACATGAAAAGATTCTGGAAATAAATATGTTACTAAACAAATAAAAATGCTTTCTACTGATTCATAAAAAGAATTAATGGTTAAGCGATAATTAATGTCAAAGCACATTAATGATAACCATATGAATAGTAAGAGTAGGGCATGTTTCCAGATTCCTGTGTACTCTTTCTCTCGCGTTGGGGTGGCTTTAAATACTTTTATTTATGGACAGTGTCCCTTTAATACTGATAAGTGGGAAACATTCATGATTGTTTACCATATTATTTCTAATACAAGCTTTAAAAGGCTGTATAACTGCCGAAATGAAAGTCAGAGTTGTTGGTCATGGATAAAGACGTTCCTTGTGGTAAGATGAAGATGTGGTAAGGAAAACTATGAATGCTAACCTACTGAATGCTGACAACAGTGTTTGACCGCATTAACAGTTACTATGAGCCAGAGGTTTAATATTTTGCCTTTACTATACTCTTATGGTCCTTTACCAAGTTTGTTCAAAAACCATAAGGCACACAGCTCTCATATATACATGTAGCTCTGGGGTCACATTTGGCCCTGCTCCAGGTGTTACACTCTAGCACCTTCATTTTGTATTTGATCTTTACCAAACTTTGTCAGTGTCTTTATATCAATGTTTTTAACACAACACATTTCTTGAACAATCTTAACCAAACTTGCACAGATTGTATATGAGCATAAGATTTCGAAGAAGTTCGATAATGGGCCAGTACTCAGGTGATCGATTTAGGGCCAAGATGGCCCTCTTGTTTACACCTTCGAACTCTATACCATTAGTAAATTCCTGTTAAAATCCATATAGGGTACGAAATAACGTGGTAACAAATGACTTATT